>CAJVPQ010003670.1:0-10665 GCA_910591825.1 Funneliformis caledonium
TAATCCATCAATATAAAAAGGATAAGAACTGTCTTGTCTTGAATAATTCTTTTGATAAATAAACTGTTTAGTACAGATACGCTGACAGAGGCAGTACTAGTCTTTTGTTTGTTGAATAATTATTTGCACGTATTCCACTCAGTTTGTCATAATTCTCTTTAATTTCTTACCTTATATCTTTATCTTTACTCTTCCGTATGAAGGAAACCTTCTGCTAAACTGTGATATCGTAGGTGATTTATCCATAATCTAAAAGAACTGGCGTAACAATAACTAAATAACAGTTAGTATTAATATGACTACCAAAATGACTACCCTAAAGATCTAAAAACCTAAAGCTAATATCTTTGTATTAGTCTTAGAGCAGTTCCTAGAAAAACGTAATTTGTCAGCTAACTCTACCTCAGAATAATTAAGTAAATATGCTTCTAAACTTGATACTTTACTTTCTGATGATTGGATAGCTTACAGATATGTTAAAGTTACTCTTGCCAGAGGCACTGATAATAGAGGTTCTGATAACAGATACTCATTTAGTAAAAAACAGATAGAGGCTCTTTTATCAGATAAGAAAAAGAAAAACTTCACTATAGAGAAAAGGGTAGAATATTACGTTAAGGCTGATAATTTTATAAATATTATTACTAATCATTAGGTATTAGGTCTAAAAAGTAATGATAAAAATAAAATCATTGCTAGTATCTCACATCAGTCAACATTCTGTGTAAAGGTGGTGTAGATCCTGCAATTATTGAAGTATTTGCTAAAGATCAAGAATATATTTAAAAGTTTAATAAAATTCAAAAGAATAAACTAAAAAGTGAATGGCTAATCTAGACAGAATTTCCATATTTCTTCTTAGCAAATGTGAGTAAAAGGATTCAGAATATGGATATTTTCAAAATTCTTACTAGAGAGAATCTTGCAGATGTGATAGTGATATTGAGTATGAGATCTGCAGAAGTAAAATCTCTTCAAATTAATATCTATGAACTGGACTCTTCAAATATTTCATCATGGTATAAAGAGAGTTATTCTTGATACTATATAGGCTATTTAAAAAATAGAGGAGAAAAAAAGAAAAATTCTGAATCCTGACCATTTCTTTTCATAAAGAAAAATCCAGAATATGCAAGAGAATTGCTTACTTAGATTTAAGATGCAATTAAGACTAAAAAGTTATTTAATCCTATTTTTACTAAAAGTGAAATACATAATGCTTGGCCATTTAATGAATTCTTAAAACAAGAACCTTATAAAACTATATCTAAAAAATTAAGAGATTATGGAAGTAAACATGCTTCTAGAATTCATAGTGATAAGAACTCAACTTCTCAGTATTTTAAACTACTTTCAAGAATTGCATTAAGGCAAGAATCTGATCATCTTGATATAGGTGATAATTATGCTATAGGTAATACAGAATCAGAGACTTCAAACCTGAAGATGAGCACAACTCAGACCTGAAATCAAAATTTATAAAAAATGATGAAATATCTGATATTATCAATATATATAATTACTAAATTTTGCTAGATCTATCACCAATATGCATAATTTTATTTTTCATTTGAGGCAAGATATAATATATATAAAATATCACGAAAATGGTAATTGATCAAAATTATTCATCTGATATATTCAGCGAGCAGGAAGTTATCAGATATACAAAGAAATTAGTCTAGATATTTAGACTAAATGAATAAAATGCAGAAGTGTATACTATGCTTTCTAGTGAAAATAGGGTATTAAAGAAATAATTAGAAGATTATCATTCCTAATATAACACTTTAAAAAAGAGGATAAAAAGATTAAAGAGAGATGTAAAGTCCTTAGAGATAGAATTAGAAAATCTGAATGAATATGTAAAATTGAACGAATGAGTATATAGAGAAACTATAGTCAACATAATACATGAAATAGCTTTCTTGATAATTGATAAAAAAGGATCAAAAGAATATAAGGGTTCCTTCTATTCATCTGAGTTTTCTGAAGATTCTGATTTAGTTAAGACAATTATAATAAGAAAAGAAGAGGTTATTTCTCATAAGCAACAAAAAGGCACGGCTAAAGAAGGTTAAGATAAAAAAGCAGAATATTTTTTCGATTAAAAATACAACATATATTATTTATGATACAATCAAGCATCTTTTATTTACCAGAACTATTATAACAGATTTTACATTTTAGTAATAGATAAATCTCTCTATTCTACTCTATATATTTGTCAACTTTGGTATAGATATAATAATCCTATTCTATAAAGGTATATCGAGTTAAAGGAAAATAACTTATATCTCAAACAATCTTTTTCAGATAATTACTGTAAAAATGATCGCTCTCAATTGAAAAAATTCATAAAATTAGTATATAGGAGATAGAAGCTAGTTTATTGTTCAAATGTAACTCATCTTGAAATTTCCTACTACTATTTACTTTGGAATGAAAAAATTATATGCATTATACATTCATGTCTAAATATAATTTATTTGGATTTCAAAAATAGTATAGGATTTAGTAATAGATCATTAGAGATGATAGCAGTATTATGTTCAAAGCTGAAGTATCTCAATTTATGTGATAATCAATCGGGTAACTATGTAAGCCTTCATGTTCAAGAAGTAAATAATGGAAATTTATAGAAAATTGCACAGTCATGCTATAAATTAGAATATCTAAACATTTTATACTACACAGAGATTTTTAAACTATCAATTTATAATATTATTCATTCTTATCCAAAGCTTCAGCATCTTAGTCTTAGATTTTATGAAATTAGTGATATGACTATCAAAGAAATTACTTGTTCATATCTTAATTTAAAATATCTCGATCTAAAAGGATGTATAAAAAAATCATAGATTAGCTCATTTCATTTAATTCAAATATTCATGTTAAAAATTTTGTGAAAACTTTAACACTTTCTGATTTTATTAATGCATTTAGTAATTTTCTTGGTCAATATGTTAATAATTAAAATTCAGTTCTATCTTAGGTATTTTAATAACCTAATTCTAATACATCTATAGCTAGTCAGTCTCTAACTTGAGGTATTATTTCCACCTTAATATTAAGAGCTGGTGATAGAATACTGGCCAATCAAGCAGAATGGTAATATTCTACTGATCTAACTAATCTGGATCAGTGATCAGTTCAGAAGATTTTTTTGTTGAATTATATCCTGTACAATAAAAAAAATAGTATAATTGTTGAGAAGTAAGATTTGAAAATAATGGAAATCCCTCTCCAGTAAACTGAATTTTCTATTTCACCATATTTCTCTAATACTACAACTGAATCATCTTTTAGGAGGCTGTAAAATTCTTCAAACTTTTAGAAATAAACTCTTACATTTTTATCAACTTTTTTTACCCTTTCTTGATTACTATAACTAATAATATTAAAAGCGAATACTAAATTAATCTCACAAAATCAACTATTAAAGAAAATTCCAAAGGATTAGTATCAAAAATTTTATTAAAAAATCATATATATCACGAACTACGTTCTGAACATTTGTATTTATTTTCGTATGTAATAATAAAAAATTTTTCTTAACAAAAATAATTGGCATTATAAAATTATAAAAAGTAACGCACACATGATTTTTTCAATTTTAAATATGAAAGTAAGCATGAATAATAAAGAAATACCTTATAATTGATTATTAGTTAGAGAGACTCATTTCTATAAAAATTTGATATAAGATCAATATTGTGCTTCTTATGCATTCAAAATATAAAAAAGTGTAATAATTTCACAACTATATAAAGAATGTGATTAGAGCACTAAATCGAGCATTCAACTCTGTATCCCATGTGATCAAGATAAAAAAAGAGCATATATATATTATAAACAGAAGTATGTAGAAAGAAATCAGCTTAGATCAAGCTAAAGATGTTTGAAATTAATTTGTTAAAGAGGTAATTAAACATATTCATTTCATAAGTACTAATTAACTATTATTAGTTTCATAAATATTAATTTTGAGAATTAGTATTCAAAAATCAGTCACTCCTAATGAAGTACTCAACCTTTTAATAGGACGCTAGATTAAAACTAATGGTAAGCTATTTCAGAAGCTGATCTACAAAGGTTATAGATATGCTAATAGACTTTCAGATTATTTAGAAGATATTAGAACTTTATCTGTTGGTGAATTCGAATTAGATCCTTTAGCTGACTTTTACTACTCAGCCTTAATTCCGCTCTTATCTATCTTAGCAGAAAGAGCAGATATTTATGAAAAATTTATTATTAGCATGAAATCCGTTATCATAAGAGGAGTGAGTTTATTTACTCTTGAAAAAAATAAACATTTTTACTTCAGAATTTAATACAAAAGAATTATTCTAGTGATAACTTGTCTGTATTAATAGAAATAATTTAAGAACGTGAAGAGACGAAAGCTTAAAGGGATAACTTACTCATGAAATTTCTTCATCACTCAAATTTAGCTTTTGCGAAGTATAAACTAGGTATCTTATATGATATATTTTCTAAAATGAATATTTTAGGACCAGAGTATATCTTAGCTCTAGCATGAACATTTTACTAAATATTACTATAATATTTTATTTTAGATCATTCATAACCTTAGAATGAGGGTTTCATGATTATATATTTTTTTGCGCTTATTCTATCTACCTGCAAATTTCAAATCAATGTAAATCTTTTTTTTAATAAATAAATTATTCTTTTGCCAAGAAAAAAACTTTGTGAACTAAATTCACAAAGTAGAATCACATGAATTTTTTATTTTAAATATAAATATACAGTGTATAAAATTATTTTTAAAAATGATATCTGAAATTGACTTACTTAGGTAAAAAAATGCTAGACTTATAGCTGAGAATGCTGAATTTAAGGCCAAGTATAATAAGGCCAAGGATAAGATTACAAAGCTAAGGACTGAGCTTAGGAATAAAATTGAGGAATTAAAAAAAACTAAAATAGATACTGCTGTTAAGAATACTAGACGTGATGTTAAAAATGTTAGGCATGATACTAAAAATACTAAGCTTAAGGCTAGAGTTGCAAAGTTGAAAGAAGATTCTCATCTATGCAAGGATTCCTCTTCTGAAAAACCTGCTGACATATTAGATTCCATAATAGCAAATGAAACAGTACCTGCTAATTCAAAGTTAACAGAGGAAAAGACTATAGACTCTTTCCTGAATGAGATGAATAAAAAAAAAATTAATGATAGAATTAGGTAGAGAAAGTAGGAGGAGAAGCTTGCAAAAGTAAAAACTGTTTCACCTGAAAAAGATAAGTAGGTATCAGTTAACAAAAGGATGTTTCGTAAGAAAAATCAGAAAAAACAAAGGGAAAAATTCATTCAGAAAGTGTCTGAGAAGGGTAGACACTAAAGTGACCCTAAATGATTTGATACCTTCAGTACCTTTCCAAAGAGAATCAGATTCAAGCATCAATTATTTCAATCTTATAGATGAGCTAGACTCAAATTCTTTGGATGTTTGCCTAAAAAAAATAATACGAAGCTGTGATCCCTTAGCAGTAGAAATGAGAATACTAACTTTTTCTCTTTTATATAAAAAACTTTGTGATGTCATAGTCCTTGCTGATCATGTGACCCAAGAAGCTATCTTTTGTTACTGTCAATTTGGAAAAGCTTTTATCCAGAAGCGAGGTGAAATCGCATCTGAAAAACAAGTTGATCCAGAATCTAATATAGTAAATAGAATTCTAAATATAGAAGTTAAAGCTCAGCTTTCTGCAAGTACTTCTGATGCACTTTTACAGAAAAGAATTGAGCAGGCTAAGAAGCTCTATACATTTTTTAATGTAATAGGTATGGATAAAATAAATCAAATTCATTTCTTTTCCACTGATTCTATCTCAAAAATGACGTATAAAGACATCCAGTATATTATAGACAATATGTTCTTTGATTATAGCATTCATATGGAGATACAACTTTGTGAATTGAGTTTACAAAGTGATAAGAAAATTCTGACTTATTACATATTACCAGTTCAGATGCATCTACTGAATCTCAAGTTTTCAATGAATCTGCTCTGAAAAAATTTGATATCAAGGTAGAGGTGATATCACCTATTTCTTAACCCAATAGTCTAACTTATGATCACACCTATTTTCGTAACAAAACATTGAATTAATATCCTATTTTATTTAGAGAATTTAGTAGTAAAAATTTTGATTATTATGGAATTACTGACAAAATATTATGCCCATTATGCAAGTTAGGCCATGATGATAAGGAAAATATAAAAGGTCAATGTAAAGCTGGATCCTATTTTATTAAATGTGAACAGCACGAAATAGAAATAACTGCATATTCATTGTTTTACAATATCTATTCGCTCACGCTTCATTGTGATATTTTTTTTACAGGGTTAATTTATGTCAGCTATATTAGATTTTTAAAAAAAGTAATCGCGTCAATAAAATAAATATATTAAATACATTAAAATAGTATATTATTATATTGATTTAAAAAAAATTTAAATTGATTGGCAATTATATAAAAAGGTAATATGAGCAAATCCGATAAAGTATTAACCTCTGAGTATCTGATTTGGCATGCCAAATTAACTGGGTTACCAATAATTTTAACAGATAAGATTCGGTCTAGCTTATACAAAAAATATAAAAAAGAAACTGGGCATGAGCCATGGCAATTATCAGAAGATCATCTTCTCATTACTGTAGAAATAGGAATCAGCTTCCATATGATCCCAAATTAACAAAGTTATTATCTCAAGATAAGTTGGAATATTGTCTTAGCTGTAACTCTTTAAGCAATAAATTCAAGTTCACGATCGTAGTCACGTGATAGCAGATCAATAGCAAAAGATATTATTCTGCAATATGAACAAAATATGTATTTTTTTAATTACAATCAAGTGCAATATATTTACATATTAATATCTAGTGTGGGATTATGTTTATATGCTAATATTTTTCAGTTTTTCATCTGAGGATCCAGATCCTATAAATGCTTATATAATTTATTCTCAAAACTTCCTGCATATTAATAATAAAAAGTCCCTGTGTCTATTATAATTTTAGGGAGCATCCGTTGATCTGATTTTCATGATGAATTATAATGACGTAATTTTTCCAAAGATTTATTCCAAAAATTGAACCTTAAACCCATTACAAGTCATATATTTGAAGTTCAATAAAATTTCATCCACCTCGGACATTTACATTGAAAATTTTTTCTGAAATGCATACTATATATTAATAGTATATCTTACTGTCGTATTATACTATGTAATTATGAGGAAAATTTATTTGTAGGATAATTGAATCACGTAAAAATCACACTGACATACCCATGATGTATAACTGAATCACTTATTAGATTTTTAAACTTTTGCTAGAAAGCACAAATCATGTCTAAAGTTGATACATACTTCGATGACTTAACTTCCTGCTTGCTATTTGGCTTCCTGGAGCACAAGCGTCTAACAGAAAAAGAAAAGCATATAGTGTGTATAAAGGAACACTTATTTATATTGCTAAAGATGATACCACTAAACTGGAAAAAAGAACACTTGCGCAAGCTTGTCTAAACGTTTTTGAGAAAAGTTTCATTACCTTTTCTTTGTTAGTTTTTTATCCTATACCATCGTCCTATCCCATCCTCTTTTGACCTCTGTGTTACTGAGGGAGCTATCTGTTCGACCTCTGTATCAGTGGAGGAATTGCCTCAGTGCTGGTGTAGATTTTACGCTACCGCCTAACCTCTATGTTGTGGAGTTAAGACCTCCGTGTCGTGTATGTCTCTTTGATACAGGCTTTTTATTCTTTAATGGAGACATATTTATAGATAAATATTTTATTATTTGTCAAACTTTTCTTAAAATAGGAACAAACTAATTTAGATCCAGTAGAACAGTACTGGATGGATCTGGTAAAGTACAAACTAGAGAACGAGATTTATCTCGAAGAGGTTTGTATGATAATTTTTGAAGCCTTTACTATACTTTGACCTACAAACTGAAAAGTTCATTTTAGTCTCAACATGTTCTAGACATAATAAAGGACATACAAGAATAAGGTCATTTACTACGAAAAACTATTACAAAAAGGTTTGAAAAACAGAGTGTCTCAGAAATCGAAGAAAAGGTAAAACCAGTTAATACACAATCACTGACTTTGAGCCTAATTACAATGAACTGATTTATGACTGAAGGAGAATTAAGAATTTTATTCCTTTTTTTGTATTTAGTCTGATAATGATTTCATAATCCGTCAACCAAAGTGGAAAAGAATCTATCATTACTAAAGGTTATGATATTGATAAGACATTGAATTTTATGCAATCATTTTTTAATGATTATTATATCTACAGAATAAAGAGTCAGTTAGACCAAATCCACCAAATTTATCATTATCACCAGGAATACCAAACCTATCATCATTACCGGAAGTACAAAACCTATCATCATCATCAGAAATACCAAACTCATCATCATCAAGACTGGATAACACTCTTATAAGAGTGTTATCCAGTTGCGTTATAATGTTATCTAGATATGAGTATAATGTTACCTAGTTACTGTTTTAGTGTTCTGTGGCCTTTTTATTGCCTTGTAGCTATCTGCTTGTTTTCATTGCTTTGTGGCCTTTTTATTGCCTTGTAGATATCTGATTGGTATTGACCTCCTACGCCTAAATGAATATCAAATTCTATTTTGAAGGTTGTTGGCCTTCCGTAAGTGTTTGAATACCTAGTTATATATCGAGGATACTGGTCTTCTGTGCCTGATTTGGTTCTCAGTTCTATATTATTGTGCTTATCTTTTGCGCCTGCTTGTTTTCCTGTTAAAATGCCAAATTGTGATAAAAAAAAATGCGTCAGATGGTGCAGTAAATTCACATTTAATTTTGGCTGATATTATGCCATAATTCTAGACGATCTTTTAGGCATGTGATTTTAGGTCTCAGCTTGGCAACTCGATGGCGTCATGATAGTGTTATGGAACCATCATGGATCTGTTATGGAATTGTTGAGGAACTGGTAGAGAACTGGCAGGATGCCTGAGAGGTTCTATCCTAGATGACATACCCGAATACATATCTAGAAAAGTGTAGGATTCTCCCAATATTTATATAATGATTATGGAGAAGCCTACATTTTTTGATATATATCAGTTTGCCTTTCTTTTTGATGGTTGGTATAAGTATGCCAATTTCGATTGTCAGTATAGGCAGAATATATTGATTCTGATCAGGCCCAAAATTGTATAGCTGGTTTGCGTTAATAAGGGGTCTCCCATGCCTGAGTATATACTAGTGTTAGGGTAGGTAAGTTCTAATATTTATATAATAGATTACGAAGTTACCTACCCTAAATGTCATAATATACCCGACTACATACTAATGTTAGGGTATTCTTCTTTCAATTTTTATATAATAATTACGGAGAAGAATACCCTAAGTACTCATCTATTAAGAATACATTTATTCCTGGCCCGTTACCATCTTGCTATCCCTTCTTTTTTGCATCTATCAAAAAAAAGCCTAACTCATCGCCTCGATTGGTAAGATATCATATGTCATTATATGTGATAATAAATTTATAAGAAATAAATATGGCACTAGTGGCACGTTTGTTATCTTTCTTGGGATTATTAGGCTTCTGCCAATATTTTATATAAAGATACCGAAGAAGCCTACTCTAAATGTCATATTATACCCGACTACATACTAGTGATAGGGTAGGCTTCTACCAATATTTTTATATTTCTGAAGAAGATACCTGAATACACATACCCGGATGCATCCAGATGCCTTTCTTCTTGATGGTTAGTATAAGTAGGCAGTATATATTGATTCTGACTAGACGCAAAATCATATAGCTGGTTTGCGTTAATGAGGGGTCTCCCATGCCCGAGTACATACTAGTGTTAGGGTAGGTAAATTCTAATATTTTATAATAGATTTGGAACTTACCTACCCTAAATACCACCTATTAAGAATAGGTTTATTTCCAATTCTTTCGCTAACCTACTATACGCTTCTTTTTTACATCCACCAAAAAAATAATTAAACATTTCAGAAATATATTGGAATATATAAAGTTTTACTTACTGACGACATGCATAACACAACTATTTCCGACCAAACCGATCGCACTGGAACTCTTGCCCGCTATGACGGCGCTGAACCTTTAGCCAGTATTCCATCACGTAATGAGATCATAGCAGAATATGATAATGGAATGTCTGCTATACTTCAACAAAGCATATCTGGTAAACAACCCATACATTTCATGCCTACTGAAGTTAGTGATGATACCAAATATATAAATATGACCTCTACCTATATTTTGCGTATTGCTGGTACTTTAATTAATGGACAAAAAGCGGTCATAAATATTACAGGCATTAAACCTTTCTTTGATGTCGTAGTACCTGAAGACAGTATTGTACACCAGACACTGTCCGCCGAAATTGAGCGGACACAGACATTCTGGGACATATCCAGGATTTTCATCTGATCACATGTCCCATATTACTATTGTCAATCGGGACGTGTCCACCATTTTTAAGTTGTCCGGGACAATGTCCGCCAGTCTGCGCTAAGCCATAAAAGATTTTTTTTTAAATAATTTCAAATATGCCGTTTCCCTCTATATTAACTAAATATATTGTTAAAACAGAAGAA
>CAJVPQ010003671.1:0-10665 GCA_910591825.1 Funneliformis caledonium
ATATGGTCCGCTGCAATATTGGAATTTTGAATAACTTCAGGAATATTATCCCAGGCATCAGCATTTGCTCGTTTTCTCCCTCTTGATAAAGGTGGTTTTATTGATAGATCCTATATAAGAAGTGAATTAGGAACAACTTCCCCAAAAAGCTTATTAGTATTACCATTACGCATTATGATTATCACTCTAAAATAACAATTAAGAGACCACGTCCTGGTGAATATACTACCCCATGACTTGGCATCCAAGTACAATTTGTAGTATAGTGCAAATAACAATATGATTCATCCAAAAAAACTTCTGGTTTAGTCAGAACTTTGTTATTTCCTTGTAAATTTTCAAACCGATATTGTAAATAATGATTACGAAAAGTAACATTTGCTGGTGATTCATGCAATATATTTCAACACTCACCACGGCCATAATAATATTCTAATTTATGAAGTAAATGAAGTAACTGCCATTTTGATAATTTATAACCATTTTCTTCAAGCTTTTGTCATAATATTTGTGTTGAAAGTGAAATACTAGAGGTGTTTGCGGACATAATAAAACTTCGTAAAATTTTGGGAATATTATGGTCAAATGTATTTTTTGGCTGACCTAGGATTTTTTGTGTTTGAAATTCTCCATTGTTTTTTTATTTTATTCAGTAACTACCTGCGCAACTGTAGCCTCCCCAATACCAAGAACTGCAGCAACTTCTTTGCATAATGATAAGTCATGATGTTGCTTTTGGCATTATCAAACCTTTAAAAAATGTTGATAGACGTTAAAAACCATCTTTCGTTTATTATCAGTTAACGGACTTCTGTCTCTAATTAAATCATCCATGAGAAAAAAAAAAAGTTTGAAGTTAGTAAGCTATTTAAACTTCGAACACAATCTAACCTTTCACATCATTTGTACATTTAAATGACATAATTGTTAGATTTTAATATCAGATGAGAAAATTAGGTAATGATTTTCATGTATCAATCTTTTTGTACTGGACCATAATTTCTAATAACTTTTCACTTTTACTATTCTTTATTAAGAGTGTTTTTCTCATATTTTAGAATATTTTAATATTTTTTAAAGAACTTTATTATTATTTACATAATTTAACACTATACTTCTTTATTATTTCAATTTATCTATAAATTATGCTATTTTATTTTTTATACTATACTCCTTTATTATTTAATTTATCTGTAATTTATGCTATTTTATTTTTTGCTTTAACTGTATTATATTGAATATTATTTCAAATACTTATTTTACATAAGATATGATTAAAAATAACTTAAAGACAATGGTAATATATTTTTTAAAAAAAAGTTGTTTTATGCATCAAGGTTAAAGTTTAAGGTTAGAATTTAAGATTAAGTTTAGGGTTAGATTAAGAAATTTAAGTTATAAAAAATTTTTTTGAAGAAGGATTTGAAATTATCAAACTAAGAGAAAAAGACATAACAACTGCTATATTAAAAATGATATAAATCAAATGGTAAAGAAAATTTAGATTCATCAATACTATTATTATAAAATCTAAAAAAAAGTGGTAAAAAATGTCTATTAAGTACTTAAAAATTTAAATCAGTTTGTAAAATTTTTAAATTTAATATAAAAGGTTAATAATAATATAGAAAATATAAAAAAAATAAGATATTATAAAAAATTACAAAATACAATCAGATAGTAATTAGTTATTTTTATACATTATTTATATACAGTCTATTCTTAATATAGTAAATTTTAATATAATAAATCATATGATGTTTGACTAATTAAATATGTTAATTTTTCTTCTTTATAATGAAATAACTAATCAAATCCTTCAAATTTTTCACTAATTTGCTATAATGAAGTTAAGATGTAGAATAATTACTTCACTATATTAAGGATAGACTATATTAGTAAAATATATTATATTATATTATATTACTTATATAATCAAAAAAATTACTATTTTATTTGATTTATTGTATTAAATACTATAGTAATAAAAATAATTATATATTTAAATAATATAATAATAATATGAGAGATATACAATAGTGATAAAAAATAAAATTCATAAAATATCAAATTAAAAAGTTATTAAACTATTTATTTGATAATTAAATATATTAAAAAATAAATTATAAAAATCTAATAAAGTAAAAATTATTTAAAAAAAAGTATTTTAATGATAATATATTTACTTAAAAGTTATCAAATATTTAATAATTATATAAGAAAATTATTATAAAATTGAAAATTTTAATAAACATAAATTTTAAAATAAGTTTTTATAAATATATAAAAATAAAAATAAAATAAATTTTTAATTTTCTAATTTTTATATTTTCTAATTATTATTAGAATTAACTTTAAAGAAAAGATTTTTAATTATCTTTTTGATAAATAAAATTATATTATACTAAAATAGTTCTTTTAAATTTAATTTTTAGTTAATGTATCTAAATAAATGATTTGATTTCTATTTAATATTTATATTTCTGTAAACAAAATATTTTAATCATTCTTTATTATTTATTAATATGAATATGAATATTTTCTTTTTTTTAAGATAGCAAAGTAAAAATAAAGTAATTTCTATCCTATTATTCTTCATTATCAAATTTTTCAATACTTAGTTTTCTAATAACATTTAACTTCATATATTTTTTAAATACTTTCAAATTTTCTTTTTCTATTTCTAAATTTATATCTTTGTTATTATAATCCACAAGAATGATAATAGAAAGTAAATTTTGTGATACTCGATTTTTCCAACCAATAAAAAATAATTCTAAATCTTTTGAAAGTAAATTTAAATATTTGATACCATAAAATTTTAATTCATAAAAATTCTTTGGTGAATATTTTATAATAACTTCTAACATTTCATTTTTATCCAAAAAATGTTCTTTATCACTACACCAAAATTTCATGCTTTCTAATTGTTTACAACTTTTAAAGATTAACTTCAAGCCTTTTAAATCATCCTTTTCGAATATAATAAAGAGTTTTTTAAGATTTGGACAAAATTTTGCAATAATAAATTTCAAAAAATTATCCTCTTCTATTACACTAAATTCTTCAAGATTTTTTCCATTATTTTCTAAAAAGTTTATTAAAAATACTTTATGTGGATGTCCATAACAAAATTTTAAGATCTTTAATTGTGGAAAGGTAACATATTGTAATTCTTTAAAATCTCCAATTGAATCTACTTTACCACCATCTGAAGAACATCTAATAACAAGTTCTTTTAAATTGTTGAATGAGGCCATAAATGACATAGGTAAATAACCCTCTCCACATAAATTGAATTTAGTTAAAGTATAAGTGTGTTTTATTAATGAAGGTATGATAGCTGTCCAATCCAAATCTACTAAATTATTTTTTAATTTCAAATATTTCAAATTTTGCTGAGCAGATAAAAATACTATTAATCCATTAGTAATCTCACTTTCAAGTTCTATATCCAAGAATTGTATATTGTGACAAATTCGTGATAGTTGATAAAAAAACTCTGAGCAAATATTTGAATTACACTTGAATACCCTGAGATCCTTTAAACAATTCTTTGCTCCAGGTAGATAAGAAAATATAACTTTAGGAACATCAGAAATTTTTATATTTTCTAATGGAGTATAAATCAATTCTTTTAAAGAAGGAATTTGATTCATAAACATTTTAAATAATTCTAAAGTTATTAAATATTCATTGTAACTTGATATATTCGAAGTAATGAATGAATTTATGGAAAATGTATGGATTATCATATCAACTTCATGAATTGAGAGAACTTGGCAAAATTCCACATAATTGAACATTGGTGAATTCTGATCGGGAGTTTGAATAAAGATTCCGTTATTATGTAGAAAGTTTTTTGATTTATCAGGAAGACAGGAAACCAAAGTTTTGAGGATTGATAATTCCAAATCAAATTGCTTTAAATTAGACAAGGTGTATTTATAGCTCCAAATATTCCTCCATAAAATTCTAACCGAAATTTTACACCATACACTATTAACTAATAAGCATGAATGTAAAGTAGCTTTATCTTCCTCTAAATATTCAATAACTTCGTATAAGCAGTCAAAGATAAGATGGTTGGACATTTTATATATACAGTATATATATGTATGTATTAGGAAAAACGGTATCATTAAGAATGTAAAGGCAATTTTTGAGATTTTAACGACGTGAATCTGGTGACATATAAGAGTGATGTGACAATTATGATTTTCACAAAAAGTATGTCACAGCTTGTCAAGGGTTTAGAAGTACTAATAGTAAATTATATATTATTATTATATACAGATAATAAATATAAACTATTTTGGATTTCTTTATAGTTTAAAACGTCAAGGATCGTAAATTTTTAAAACTGATGAAGATTATTGAGATAGGTATAGAATTTTTGGTCTTTTCGTTACAATCAAGTCTTTCTTTTTTAACAAGTAATAAATTCCGATAATTGACTATACAGATGAGGAATTTATTGTAACTTTGCTTATTTGCGATATAATTTCCGATATTTTCAAAGAACGGTTATTCTCTAGACGAAGCATCCGATACTTTGATATAAACGGTGATTACTACTTTGTTGTTTAAGGTATGAGCTTGAGTTTACTTTGTCATGTTCTAGTTGTGATAAAATGATTATGGAAAGTTTTAAAGCGACAAATGGATATTAATTCCACATGGTGACTAGTTCGTTTCATATAAGAAAAGTCAATTTGAGGAATTTGGAGAAATGTTAGTAACATTTATAATTCTTATATGTCTATAATTATCGTTATAATTATTTGACATTAATTATTAATTCTTTTAGATAAACAAACGATATAATAATCAACACAAGGCTTTATTGGTATAAAAATTGTAAACAGAATAGAAGTTAGTTATAAGGACGTAAACGTTTAGTTTCTTTGATGGAAGCAAAGATCTGAAGAATAAAACGCACTCGGGTATTATCAATTAGATGATCTCAATTAATTCAATTAATTTGATTTATTAAACAATGGCTAAAACAGAACGAATATGCTGAACGAATGTGGGCTAGCAATAATTGCAAATTCCCATACTGTATATTCCTGATATTAATATCACCACTTATTTCAATAGAATTTTTAATTGCAAGAAGAAGTTTTTATATTGGATTTTTGCGATCGAAGGAAGGAGAACGCTGTGAAAATATAATAATTAAGAATCTGAACATATCTCTGCCTGAATAATACATATCCTTAACGAAGCTATAGCAAACTTAACGTACTACAAAGCGCATCTAAATAGGTTTAATTTTCAACAGAAACTGCAATTAAATTTTGGACATTTAACGTTTATCAAATTTCCAACAAAACAATATTCTTCCGTCTACAATGCCGCAGTGAACAATCTTATTGTTAATTATGAAAACAAATCAGGGAATATAAAAAAGAGATTATCCTAATAATTTTATTATGTCGAATAATAATCAAGTTCCCCAACCCCAATCAAGCTCAAAGAAATAATAAACAAAATTCTGTCCTTCTAGTTTTTAGCTATTATCGCAGATAGTGAAAAGATAATGTTCAAGGTGTATCTCATGGAGGGTGATGGTACGAAACCGGTGATAATTCCCTCACCTGTCATTATTCAAAGCTTATCCTGCAACTAGAACAAGGGCTTGTGCTACTCAAGAAAAACCTTATGGGCGTATTGAAGAAACTGAAATTAAGAAGGCTAAAATCGTTGTTGTAAAAGAAAAAGATGAAACGTGGAAGTTAATCTATCAATTAATAAAACAACAAAAAGGGCTACAGCATTATATTTGTAATGCATATATTAACCTTGAAAAAATTCCACTTATAATAATAGATTCCGGTTCTGCTGGTTGCATAATTACATTAGAGTTACTTAAAGTTCTAGAAATAAAAATTACACAAGCAACTATGGTTAAAATTAGAGAAGATCTTTAGGACCGTTTCTATAAAAATTGCTGGTATATAATGCCTTTGATGTCATGGTAATGAAGGCTTAATTATATGCAGATATTGTTAGGAAGAAATTGGTTAAAGAAATGCAGGAAATTATAAATTATAGAAAAAGTCATATACAGTATCTCTATATTGGAATAATATCTAGATACAATTGTTTTGGTTTTATATCATTAACTTGAAATAGTTTTCAGCAATAAAAGCAGATTACCATATTGTTTTTTATGGATTTTAAGTCATTCATAACTAGTATAATAATTAACATTAAACTTATCTAGGTTAAATCCTATAAATAAATAGAAATGATGGTATATACTATATTCATTTTGTGATAACAAATATTGGAGAGTAGATTTGACTTGTAATTCTTACTGCACTGAAGACTCTCTCTTTTTCATTATTAATAATCTGTTATAGAATTTTTCATTATCAAGTAATTTTTTAAAATCAATAATATTGCAATAATTTTCAGAGTGGTTATTAATAAGCTTAGATAATTACTATTGTTTTTTATCAATAATCATTTTAATATTTCAAGTATTATTCAAAATAACCTTTAATATATTTAGCAAATAATAATTAATAAATTATAGTGATTTTTATTAAATTAAAGTGAATTCTAACAGTTTTTTAACAATTTTTAACAATTTTTTATCAACTTATACTAGAAAATATTATAATTCAAATTTATATAGAATTATAAAAATTTTATATTATAAGAAATTAATAAAACCTTTCTGATTTCTTACTAGTTTTATAACAGTTTCAGGTACTGTGATAATTCAAATTCTATTTCACTTCTTTTTGAGATTCTTTTTACCTTTCTCTCATAATGCTAATTTATTATTAGTAACTATTTAGTATTTAGCCTTATAGAATAATTTTGCTCTAGAAATGATAATATTCAACAATTCACAAAATATCACATATTTTATAAAATTATGTGATAAATGCAAATAACTTGTGCAATTATCATAAAATTATACAAAATATTTTTATATTCTATAAAAATTTTATATTATGATTTTATTTTAAATTTTAATCTCTTTCTTAAAATATGTATTTTAAACTTTTTTTACTTGTAAAAGATAATATTTAATCTTATATTAAGATTGAAAATTTTTTAAATATCTTTTAAAAAGCATAAAATAATAATAGTTTATACATAAGTTGAAGAAAATTCTAATATTTTTATATTAATAATAACTTTTTATTTTATAATTATTATGATCTTTTTATAAAATAAAAATATAAATCAATTGTAGATACTTATTATATTAAAAAAAATCTAATATAAAAAAAAAAATTATAAAAATAACTAAAAAAAAAAATTAATAAACTTTAGAAATAACTTTACCTACAACTATTTCTAAAAAAAAAATAATAATAAATTTAATTTAAGTATTACAAGTATAAATATTATATTAAAAAAATTAATTTTTTACTTTTCTTTTTAAACAAAAAAACTTAAAAAGTAAGGATAATTTCTTAAGTATCAACTTTATATTAAATTATTTACCTAATATTTTTAACAAATATATTAATATTTTAAAATTAATTTTTAATTTTAAATCTATTTATATTATTATAAATAAGAGTAATAATAATTATAAATGAAGTATAATTAATATACTTTTTATATATTATTTATATATATAATTAGTTTTAGTTATTCTTAGAACAAATAAGTAATATAATAATTATAAATACTTTTCCTATATTACATTTTTTATAATATATATTTTGAATCTTTCATATTTATTTTTTTCTAATTTTATAATATATATAAAAAAGTATTATTATGATATTTTAAAACTATTTATATTACAATTGATATATATATCATATTCTATATATATAATAAGACTTATTAAATAAGTTAAAATAAATTATTATTTATTATAATTATGTATTATAAAGTATTAATATACTAATTATATTTAAAATAATAAAACTTAGTAAGATTTTTTATTATTTTCATTTTTAAAAACTTTTTGATTAAAATTAAAAATATATAATTTATTTACATATGAATAAAAATTGTGTTACTATATAAAATTTATTACCTAATAAACTCAATAGAATAGCTAGTATAAAATGATATTTTATACTAAAAAATATCTTCAATTTTGATTAGATTTTATGAAAGTGAATATAAAAGTGATCTAAAATATAAAAATATAAGTGAAATTATTCAATTTTACAAAATATAGTATAATTTAAAATTATTACAATTTATATTAATTTTATACTAAAGTATTTATTTAAAACTTAGATTTTTTTATCAATTGAAAAATCATATTTTTCTATTTATTGAAACATAGTTTAAAAATCTTATAGTTTATTTTAAATCAATTTATTTTGATATAGCACTTAATAAAATTATAATATATAATTTATTTAATTCATAAGATTTTATCCTACTTATTAAGCTACTTTTCAAGCTTGCATATAATAAATTAAAATTATATATTTTAAATCATCCTATATGTCCTTTATTTTGTATAACTCACTTTTTTAATCTTAAATGTATTCATATGAGAAATAATCAATAATATATATATCAATATACAATTATTAATAAATTTTATAATTTTTTAAATGATTTTATATGTAAATAAGATATTTATTATAAGTTAAAATATAATAAAAATTTAAATAAAATTGATTTAGAAATTTATTAGAATAATATAGCAATTTGTTTATCAATTATTTCTTAAATAGTATTTAATTATATTTAATTAATTATATCTAATTATATTATTAAGTATAGTTTTTTTATATAATATCTAATTATATAGTAACCATTAAAACTTATCTAAAAATTACTTAAATAATTATTTTAATTAAAATAATTGATTTTATAAATTTTTTTATTTTTATATTCTACCTATATATAAATACTAGTTTATTTTTTAATATCTTTTTACTAATTAAATTGCATATTTTATTAAAAATTTAAATGCATTAAAAATACCAGTTCTATAAAAAAATTATTTATTAAAAAAATAAACAAGATCATAATAAATATCATAATAAATATTATAATATAAAAAAACTAAAAAAATAAAATTAAAAAAAATAAAATGATATTAAAAAATAAAATAAAAAATAAATTAATTAAAAATTAAAAATAAATTAAAAAGATAGAGGAGAAAAAAAATAAAAAAATGATTTTTGAACAGTATTTTCTTTTTCTTCTCTATTTAATTTGTGACTATTTTTATTACTTTTTTAATAGCTTTTTTTAATTATAATATATTAATCTTTACTGATTTTATAATTATCATCTCTTAATTAATTATTTCAAATTTCTTTTGATAAGATTTTTAACTTTTCAGCTCTTTTTTAAAATTAACAATTTTATGTATTATTTGTGTCTTTTTGATTAATTTTAATAAATAATCTTTTATTACCATGATTAAAGTTAAGGCTTACACAAATATTATATATAATAATAAAGTTGATTCTTTTATATAGAATTACTTGCATTTAATAGTATTATAATTAAATTCTCATAATTTTCACAAATATTTCTTTATATATTAAAACTGTATAATCATAATTTCTATTTAACAGTTTATTAAAGATATTTTCAAAGAATTATTTATTTCTAACTTATTCAAATTTCTATAAACTAACAGATTAATAGAAAGATTTAATAGAAATATTATATAAAATCTTAGCAAAATTATTTGAAAATAAAGTTTATTTTAATAAATTTTATAACTTAACAATAATTATAAGTTTAATATTTTAACTAAATAATTATTTCTTAAAGTGCAGATATAAATTGATTATAAAATATTATAGAAAAATTAAAATATTTTAATATCTAATGATTATAAAGGATGAAATAAAGTTTATTAGATTTATCATATTAAGATGTAACTAATAATAGTATTTTTAAATTTTTTAAAATTAATAATTATTAATATATATTTAATTTTTTAATTTTTAATTTTTAAAATTACTTATTATTTAATAATTATAAAAAAATAACTCTTTCTGATGATCACTTGACCAAGAATTTTTACGTAAAAATATGTACGTTTAAGATATTTATAGCTTAGCCTGTAAATAAAAAATAAAACTTCTTTTTCAAACTTCTTTCTCTTGTTGTTTTTTCAAACCCTCTTATTTCAAAAAAAAACAGTTTTTATTAGTTTAAATGACAGTGTTTTTTTATTAAAATATTTTTTTTCACTACTTCTTATAACTGTTTTTTCTCTTTTCTTTTTGCTTACAAAAGTAAGTATTAGGAGATATCCTAAATGATAATCAAGATCAATAATAACTTTGGATTAACCAATTGCATGTAATGATTTTTCCAAATTGACAAATATTTTAGCATAAAAGTTTGAGAGATTTTTTTATTAGCTTTTTTATTTAACAATAGTTCAAGTTACTTGTTTTTGTATTACTGTAAATTTAAATTTAGGATAGGAATTATTGTTAGGCAAAAGAGAAGAGTGTAGTAATAATTTAATTATTATATATTAATAAAGACTCTATTAATAATTATCTTCAAAATATAGTAGGATGATTAGCTAGTATAGGGCTAGTAAGTTTTTAACTTATAAAGATTAAGGTTGCTGGGCAAAACTCGGAGGTTTCGACAGGCATTGAAATCGAAACCCATCAAAACGTTTTGCCAAATTTTTTTCTTAAAGGCAAAACTGCGAAAGTTTCGATGGGTGGCAAAAGTTTC
>CAJVPQ010003672.1:0-10664 GCA_910591825.1 Funneliformis caledonium
CAGATACCTATAGAAAAAGATTTTTTTCAAATTCTGGAAGTGTTGTACTTTTACCTTTATGTAACTTTTGTATATGTGGTGCTATACTTTCAAGTTGAGACTTTTGGTTCATCCAATAACGGATTTGTTTTGTTTCTACATCAAACTTTCTTGCTGCTAAACGTTTGTTTCTACATTATTCAGCATGACTTACTATAAGTAGCTTTTCACAAGCACATCACTGCCTTCTTTTTTTGTTGTTAACCATGCTTTTTTGTTTTACCTCAATGAATAACCATATTACTATACTTTAAAAAGCATAGATAAATGAAACAAAGAAACAAAAACAAATTTATGAATTTAAATTTTGTACAAAGGGGTAAGAATGTAATTTTGATCTAAAAAATGATAATCTGTGATTTTCGTATCCTTTTAATCCAAATCACATTTTAGATCATCAATATTTTTTTAATTTATATTTAACTGATTATAAATATAGTAAAATAAAATAAATTCCCCCTTTTATTCAAAGTATCCTCTATAGTATAGTATTCTTTGAAATTCTTAAATTTGTATGATACTCAGGTACTATAGTCTACTATTTACAGTATTTCATATAATCTTCAACTCTATGCGATTCTTTTCTGCCCTGTTCATTATAGAGGGGCAGACCTTTAATGATTACGTAGCTGAATTATTTGCCAGAATCAGGAATTCTCTCATTTCTCTCTCTCATACATCCTATAAAGCGATTGTTGCAAAGATTTTATTTCTTAGGCTTCTATGTTCCTATTATAATAAATTCATTGAAATCCCATTCCTTGTTCTGTACTTCTCTAAGAGTATCTTCAATAATTTCGCAAATTAAGCATGTGTTATTTATATCCATAGCTTTTCACATAATTTTTTCCCCAATGAATTTGAAAAGCTGGGACTGGTCTTGCTTTACGGTATCTATCACTTTCTTGAAAAGATTTTTTAATTTAAAGTTTACTATATCTTCATGCCCAATCCCAAAGTACTTCTTTTTACCAGTAAAGCAAACGGGAAATAGTACTTCTTCGTATATCATCTTAAGATAAGATGTGTTATTTTTTATCTTAAGATAAGCATTTACTTGATCACGCAACTTTTTCATCGCACCTATAGTAATATTAACCATTTCAGCCTAATATTCCTCCTTGGAAAGCTTTCCTTCATTAAAAACTCTATCACATTTTTTATAATACTTATCTGGGCATGTAAGATATAAAGAATCGGTATCCTATATTTTATTCTAAAACCTTTTCCAGATACAAACTTTGCGATAAGATTAAGGTTGTATTTTCCAGCTGAAGTGATTCCCCCAGCTAATTCGAAAAGATAGTTTGAAGATATTGAGTTACTCGCTTCCCTATAAAAAGTGTTCATATATACCTTCAAAACTTTCTACTTTGAATCAAAATAATCATAATCGAAACATACAGATGAATATTCTGAGATTAAGCTTTCTGAAACTCTTTTATCTCTCTCTTTAGCTGAACTTATTATCTTCCCAAGTCATTCCTTCTTCTTTCCTAATGGGGTAAGTTATGCTTTAAGCTCTACTCTCTTGTTGAATAAATCTTCTAATATAATAGGTATAAACCCTTCTTTTCGAATTGATTATCATATTTTATACTACTAGCTTGAACGATGCAGTTATTAAATGGAAACTCAATCTTATGCAAGTTGCTTCCATTATTTTGCGTAATATCCACCTCTCTATGCGTTAGTATTATTTTATCTGGAGAGAAATTATAAGCCATGATGAGACTGAGATATAATGAAGCGAAATCCAATCCCATTACAAGCCTCCTTCTTTCAATCCCTTTTTTAGGCGAAAATACGTATGCGTCAGGATACTTACCCTTTTCTATATTTTTGGATATCCTTGTGTTAAATAGTATATCACATTTAAAAGTATAAGCGCCCAGAAGGTTTTGAACCTTCATTCCATTTGCACAGTAGTGCGAGTCGAATAAAGATACATATGCTATAGAAATAATCTCCCTATAGTCATTAATTACATTTTCTTAACTATAAGCTCCTGACAACAGAATACGTCTATAACACAATAATATGTCACTTCACGCATGCCTATAGAAGAATACGATTCTCTCTGGAAGGCATTCACTTTCGCTTCTGAATAGATCCTTCACATTCTGTTATATGGCATATCCACTTTACCATCAAGTCCACATTTTTTTAAGTAAAATGCAAGCGAACTTTTCTTATCTACTTCCGCATGAGAGTAGAGTTTCTTAAAATATACGCATATATCAATTGGCACACAGCTTAGTATTTTAAGAAAAGTGGAAATGAAATCTTCCTCCAGACAAATTTTGACCTTGATTGGCTGTATCTTGAAGTCTTCTTCCTCCTCATTATCAATAGCACCTTTTTTCTTCTGAAAAGTATTTTTAGAATTTACCTCTACCTTTTCATAATAATCCCATTTTTGAATTTTTTCAGACGATTTAAAGCTTCTTGTCATCTGCTTTCACATCCATTCAAGAAGATTAAGTCTATAAGCTCTCTTCACAATGTATAGCCAATCATAATCAGAATCATTGAATCTGAGCTGGATATCAGGTTGAAAGGCTCTCTAGCATAATGCAAATGCCTTTAGTAAATTTAGCTAATTTCTACACACAACTGTTATCCAGTGTGGGTCTGACGTAGTTTTGAGATCAATGAGACAGATTTGTTTTAGCAGTTTTGGATTGTCTTTCCAGTGCAAGGTCATACAAATTATAAATACAATATCCTCTTTATTATGTACTTCAGCAAATTCTCTCCACTCTCGTGATTGCGTTTCTATATTCAAGTAAGGATGAGTGGACGATCTCTTATGAGTGCTAGAAAAGGAAAACAATCACTTATCATTTTTAGCTCTGCTACCGCTCAAAAATTATTTACAGAAACGTGAAAATCGTATGTATATTGAGGATATTTTCTGTAATAATACTTGCTCATCATGGACTAATCAGAAATTGCAATTCCATTCTCTCTAGCTATTTTACGGTAAAATGAGGATATATCATCTGATGCAATTTCAAAATCATTATCTTAGATAGTTTGAAGGGCTTTCTTTTTATCTCCAGTACTATATGTAAAATTCGTAAATATAACTTTTTCTGTATGATAGTCACGGAAAGAGAAGGTCTCGATAAGTTCTATTTTATAGGCATTTATAATACTACATAGAATTTTGTCTATTTTTATCTTAAAGTCATCTACAGATTCCTTCTCAGATATATGAATATCAAAGAATACCCAGATTCCTGTAAGGGTAACTACTGCTTTTTGGTTATTAATAAGAGAGCCGTAAAGACGCAAAATATAATGGTTTTTCTACTCATCTTTCTGAAGAACCCCCAAAATCAACAGTCATGAAAGGGATTTCTTCTTGTTCAGCTAAAGCGTTGTTAAGAATTACAGATAATCCCTCATCATTTTCCGCTACTATATAATTACGTGTTGGAATGCCATTCAAGTAATTTTCACCAGAATAGTAAATCACTTAGCCTTCTGTTTTATTTTTTTCAGTCTCTGGGTGAAAAGAGGCGGGGACGTCGAGAAACTCTGAAAGCTCAGATTGGGTCATAGTATTTTTTCAGAATATGATAACTAAGTATACTCTTCGGTATAATACTCTAGAAAAAAGTTCAAAATAAAAATAAATATTATTATAGATATCAAAGATTAACTGAGAATAATACTGAAGATAGACAATTTTGATGACATATTTATTTTCATTAATAATTACATTGCGAAGGGTAAATACATTTACCAGTATCACTTCAATAAAGAAATAGTTTATGGGAATGGAAGTACGTGACTAGAAGGGTATCATATTCACTGAAAAAGATGCCAGCGACCTCTATGCAAACAAGATGGATGTAAAAGACCAACAGCATCAAAATATGGATATTATAATTTCATGTAAATAAGTCCCATTTGAAAGCATATTATTATCAGAAGAAATTAGAAAAGATGCTTCAAAATGGACAGATACTGGAAGCATTAGAGCAGGCTCTTGATAAAATAAATATGTCTGATACAAAAGAGTGCTGGCCTTAGAAAAATCTGCTTTAGGAAAATCTGCCTTAGAAAATTTTTGACTTTCAGAGGCAGAAGTGAAATAGCAAATTAACTTTATTAGGATGCTAGAATAGTTTCTTGAAATGGTCTGCTTTAGGTGTCCTAGGTGACCTAGAAAAAATCAGACTTCTTTACTTTTTATTTTTTTTATCTATAGGTATAGTAAAAATATAGTATACATATAGTATACCAATAAATATACTGAAAAGTTATCATAGAAAAATTTCGATTTTTCCCAAGAACTTTATTTTTTACTAAAACATCTAGAACACTTAAAGAAGATAATACAGGAACAAGTTAAAATAAAAAAAAAACACTTTCTCCTATAACAAACTCTGCCTTAGGGAGTATTTCAGTAAAAAATCTGCCCTAAAGCATTCCAACTACAGACGCAAATTTGACATAATTATATTGGCAACAAATAGGCAATAGTTGGATCACAATATACACACATTCTGACAATCAAATGGGTTGAGCTAAGATAATTTATATTACACCTTCAACTACGGATACAAAATTGGCATACATATACTAGCAATAATTAGGTTGCAAGATGATGCATTTCCAGCAAACAAATGGGCTGGCCATAATAATGCCTATCACACTTCTGAAAAGCATAATACCTCGGCCTCTACTCTTAATGGCAAATAGGTAGTCAAAAAGTAGAATTAAACTTAGCCAGTGATAATGTATAAGCCATTTAATGTGATTTGTCATCTTGTTGTAGTATAACCAGCTTTTAGACCATATCGTTCAAAATCTTCTTTACTAGTTTGAAGAAAGCACAACCATTAATTTTTTTTACGAGTTCTAGGAATGTTCTGTCACTAGCCCGTAACTATGAAAAGAAGTTCAGTACTGTAATAGGATTACGTGATTGGCACAGTAAAGTACAGTATAAAATCGGCCAACACATAAATTCAGCCAGATCTTTAGGCATAATAACTCAGCATTCAAGTTAACCTGAAACTGACGAACTAATAGAAATACTCTGGTTCTCTGCCAGCACATAAATTCAACCAGATCTTTATGCTAATATACTTTTTATTATCACAATACAATCTAATTACCACACACATATAATCTTAATACCACACCTTTTTTCTTATTTTTGAGTCATTTACATACTAAATTTTATAATGGGGTTGTTGACCTTCTGTAGTTGTTTTGATACCTGATTTTATATTAAAGATGCTGATCTCTTACGCCTAATTGGATGCTGAATTCTATATTGAAGTGCTTACCTTTTGCGCCTATTTGGTTGCTTTTCTAGATACCAAAATGTGGTAAAAAAATATGATGTTAGGTGGCACATCATGATAGTGACTTGATAGTGTTCTAGAACTATCATATAACTGGTAGAGAACTAGAGTATTTCTATTAGTTCGTCAGTTTCAGGTTAGCTTAAATGCTAAGTTATTATGCCTAAAGATCTGGTTGAATTTATGTGCTGGCAGAGAACCAGAGTATTTCTATTAGTTCGTCAGTTTCAGGTTAACTTGAATGCTGAGTTATTATGCCTAAAGATCTGGCTGAATTTATGTGTTGGCCGATTTTATACTGTACTTTACTGTGCCAATCACGTAATCCTATTACAGTACTGAACTTCTTTTCATAGTTACGGGCTAGTGACAGAACATTCCTAGAACTCGTAAAAAAAATTAATGGTTGTGCTTTCTTCAAACTAGTAAAGAAGATTTTGAACGATATGGTCTAAAAGCTGGTTATACTACAACAAGATGACAAATCACATTAAATGGCTTATACATTATCACTGGCTAAGTTTAATTCTACTTTTTGACTACCTATTTGCCATTAAGAGTAGAGGCCGAGGTATTATGCTTTTCAGAAGTGTGATAGGCATTATTATGGCCAGCCCATTTGTTTGCTGGAAATGCATCATCTTGCAACCTAATTATTGCTAGTATATGTATGCCAATTTTGTATCCGTAGTTGAAGGTGTAATATAAATTATCTTAGCTCAACCCATTTGATTGTCAGAATGTGTGTATATTGTGATCCAACTATTGCCTATTTGTTGCCAATATAATTATGTCAAATTTGCGTCTGTAGTTGGAATGCTTTAGGGCAGATTTTTTACTGAAATACTCCCTAAGGCAGAGTTTGTTATAGGAGAAAGTGTTTTTTTTTTATTTTAACTTGTTCCTGTATTATCTTCTTTAAGTGTTCTAGATGTTTTAGTAAAAAATAAAGTTCTTGGGAAAAATCGAAATTTTTCTATGATAACTTTTCAGTATATTTATTGGTATACTATATGTATACTATATTTTTACTATACCTATAGATAAAAAAAATAAAAAGTAAAGAAGTCTGATTTTTTCTAGGTCACCTAGGACACCTAAAGCAGACCATTTCAAGAAACTATTCTAGCATCCTAATAAAGTTAATTTGCTATTTCACTTCTGCCTCTGAAAGTCAAAAATTTTCTAAGGCAGATTTTCCTAAAGCAGATTTTTCTAAGGCCAGCACTCTTTTGTATCAGACATATTTATTTTATCAAGAGCCTGCTCTAATGCTTCCAGTATCTGTCCATTTTGAAGCATCTTTTCTAATTTCTTCTGATAATAATATGCTTTCAAATGGGACTTATTTACATGAAATTATAATATCCATATTTTGATGCTGTTGGTCTTTTACATCCATCTTGTTTGCATAGAGGTCGCTGGCATCTTTTTCAGTGAATATGATACCCTTCTAGTCACGTACTTCCATTCCCATAAACTATTTCTTTATTGAAGTGATACTGGTAAATGTATTTACCCTTCGCAATGTAATTATTAATGAAAATAAATATGTCATCAAAATTGTCTATCTTCAGTATTATTCTCAGTTAATCTTTGATATCTATAATAATATTTATTTTTATTTTGAACTTTTTTCTAGAGTATTATACCGAAGAGTATACTTAGTTATCATATTCTGAAAAAATACTATGACCCAATCTGAGCTTTCAGAGTTTCTCGACGTCCCCGCCTCTTTTCACCCAGAGACTGAAAAAAATAAAACAGAAGGCTAAGTGATTTACTATTCTGGTGAAAATTACTTGAATGGCATTCCAACACGTAATTATATAGTAGCGGAAAATGATGAGGGATTATCTGTAATTCTTAACAACGCTTTAGCTGAACAAGAAGAAATCCCTTTCATGACTGTTGATTTTGGGGGTTCTTCAGAAAGATGAGTAGAAAAACCATTATATTTTGCGTCTTTACGGCTCTCTTATTAATAACCAAAAAGCAGTAGTTACCCTTACAGGAATCTGGGTATTCTTTGATATTCATATATCTGAGAAGGAATCTGTAGATGACTTTAAGATAAAAATAGACAAAATTCTATGTAGTATTATAAATGCCTATAAAATAGAACTTATCGAGACCTTCTCTTTCCGTGACTATCATACAGAAAAAGTTATATTTACGAATTTTACATATAGTACTGGAGATAAAAAGAAAGCCCTTCAAACTATCTAAGATAATGATTTTGAAATTGCATCAGATGATATATCCTCATTTTACCGTAAAATAGCTAGAGAGAATGGAATTGCAATTTCTGATTAGTCCATGATGAGCAAGTATTATTACAGAAAATATCCTCAATATACATACGATTTTCACGTTTCTGTAAATAATTTTTGAGCGGTAGCAGAGCTAAAAATGATAAGTGATTGTTTTCCTTTTCTAGCACTCATAAGAGATCGTCCACTCATCCTTACTTGAATATAGAAACGCAATCACGAGAGTGGAGAGAATTTGCTGAAGTACATAATAAAGAGGATATTGTATTTATAATTTGTATGACCTTGCACTGGAAAGACAATCCAAAACTGCTAAAACAAATCTGTCTCATTGATCTCAAAACTACGTCAGACCCACACTGGATAACAGTTGTGTGTAGAAATTAGCTAAATTTACTAAAGGCATTTGCATTATGCTAGAGAGCCTTTCAACCTGATATCCAGCTCAGATTCAATGATTCTGATTATGATTGGCTATACATTGTGAAGAGAGCTTATAGACTTAATCTTCTTGAATGGATGTGAAAGCAGATGACAAGAAGCTTTAAATCGTCTGAAAAAATTCAAAAATGGGATTATTATGAAAAGGTAGAGGTAAATTCTAAAAATACTTTTCAGAAGAAAAAAGGTGCTATTGATAATGAGGAGGAAGAAGACTTCAAGATACAGCCAATCAAGGTCAAAATTTGTCTGGAGGAAGATTTCATTTCCACTTTTCTTAAAATACTAAGCTGTGTGCCAATTGATATATGCGTATATTTTAAGAAACTCTACTCTCATGCGGAAGTAGATAAGAAAAGTTCGCTTGCATTTTACTTAAAAAAATGTGGACTTGATGGTAAAGTGGATATGCCATATAACAGAATGTGAAGGATCTATTCAGAAGCGAAAGTGAATGCCTTCCAGAGAGAATCGTATTCTTCTATAGGCATGCGTGAAGTGACATATTATTGTGTTATAGACGTATTCTGTTGTCAGGAGCTTATAGTTAAGAAAATGTAATTAATGACTATAGGGAGATTATTTCTATAGCATATGTATCTTTATTCGACTCGCACTACTGTGCAAATGGAATGAAGGTTCAAAACCTTCTGGGCGCTTATACTTTTAAATGTGATATACTATTTAACACAAGGATATCCAAAAATATAGAAAAGGGTAAGTATCCTGACGCATACGTATTTTCGCCTAAAAAAGGGATTGAAAGAAGGAGGCTTGTAATGGGATTGGATTTCGCTTCATTATATCTCAGTCTCATCATGGCTTATAATTTCTCTCCAGATAAAATAATACTAACGCATAGAGAGGTGGATATTACGCAAAATAATGGAAGCAACTTGCATAAGATTGAGTTTCCATTTAATAACTGCATCGTTCAAGCTAGTAGTATAAAATATGATAATCAATTCGAAAAGAAGGGTTTATACCTATTATATTAGAAGATTTATTCAACAAGAGAGTAGAGCTTAAAGCATAACTTACCCCATTAGGAAAGAAGAAGGAATGACTTGGGAAGATAATAAGTTCAGCTAAAGAGAGAGATAAAAGAGTTTCAGAAAGCTTAATCTCAGAATATTCATCTGTATGTTTCGATTATGATTATTTTGATTCAAAGTAGAAAGTTTTGAAGGTATATATGAACACTTTTTATAGGGAAGCGAGTAACTCAATATCTTCAAACTATCTTTTCGAATTAGCTGGGGGAATCACTTCAGCTGGAAAATACAACCTTAATCTTATCGCAAAGTTTGTATCTGGAAAAGGTTTTAGAATAAAATATAGGATACCGATTCTTTATATCTTACATGCCCAGATAAGTATTATAAAAAATGTGATAGAGTTTTTAATGAAGGAAAGCTTTCCAAGGAGGAATATTAGGCTGAAATGGTTAATATTACTATAGGTGCGATGAAAAAGTTGCGTGATCAAGTAAATGCTTATCTTAAGATAAAAAATAACACATCTTATCTTAAGATGATATACGAAGAAGTACTATTTCCCGTTTGCTTTACTGGTAAAAAGAAGTACTTTGGGATTGGGCATGAAGATATAGTAAACTTTAAATTAAAAAATCTTTTCAAGAAAGTGATAGATACCGTAAAGCAAGACCAGTCCCAGCTTTTCAAATTCATTGGGGAAAAAATTATGTGAAAAGCTATGGATATAAATAACACATGCTTAATTTGCGAAATTATTGAAGATACTCTTAGAGAAGTACAGAACAAGGAATGGGATTTCAATGAATTTATTATAATAGGAACATAGAAGCCTAAGAAATAAAATCTTTGCAACAATCGCTTTATAGGATGTATGAGAGAGAGAAATGAGAGAATTCCTGATTCTGGCAAATAATTCAGCTACGTAATCATTAAAGGTCTGCCCCTCTATAATGAACAGGGCAGAAAAGAATCGCATAGAGTTGAAGATTATATGAAATACTGTAAATAGTAGACTATAGTACCTGAGTATCATACAAATTTAAGAATTTCAAAGAATACTATACTATAGAGGATACTTTGAATAAAAGGGGGAATTTATTTTATTTTACTATATTTATAATCAGTTAAATATAAATTAAAAAAATATTGATGATCTAAAATGTGATTTGGATTAAAAGGATACGAAAATCACAGATTATCATTTTTTAGATCAAAATTACATTCTTACCCCTTTGTACAAAATTTAAATTCATAAATTTGTTTTTGTTTCTTTGTTTCATTTATCTATGCTTTTTAAAGTATAGTAATATGGTTATTCATTGAGGTAAAACAAAAAAGCATGGTTAACAACAAAAAAAGAAGGCAGTGATGTGCTTGTGAAAAGCTACTTATAGTAAGTCATGCTGAATAATGTAGAAACAAACGTTTAGCAGCAAGAAAGTTTGATGTAGAAACAAAACAAATCCGTTATTGGATGAACCAAAAGTCTCAACTTGAAAGTATAGCACCACATATACAAAAGTTACATAAAGGTAAAAGTACAACACTTCCAGAATTTGAAAAAAATCTTTTTCTATAGGTATCTG
>CAJVPQ010003673.1:0-10663 GCA_910591825.1 Funneliformis caledonium
TTTTGGGACATGTAATATCAGGACAAGGAATACAACCTGATCCAGCAAAAATTGAAAAGATTATCAACCTCAACGCTTCATTTAATGTTAAACAGTTACGAACTGTATTAGGATTATTCTCTTATTATTAATGTTTTGTTAAAAATTATTATAAATTGGTAGCCTAATTAAATGATTTGCTGAAAAAGGATGTGCCTTACAATTGGACAAAACAACATCAAGAGATTTTTGAAATACTTAAGGAAAATTAACGACTGCGCTAATCTTATCCTATCCTGATTTCAATCAATCTTTTATATTAGGTACTGATGCAAGTACTACAGGATTAGGTGCAGTGCTTTTACAAAAGAATAATGAAGGAAGAGAACATCCTATTTGGTATGCAAGCAGAAAATTGAGCCCAGCTGAAAAAACTACCATATTACTGAACAAGAGGCTTTAACAGTAGTATGGGCTGTTAAATATTTTAGGAGGTACTTAGAGGATAATACATTTATTATATACACTGATCACTCAGCATTACAGTGGTTGTTAAATCAACCCACTAAAGAAAAGGATAGTAAAAGGATTATCCGTTAGAAGATTCTACTACAACAATTTCAATTTGAAGTGAAATATCGCAAAGGAAAGGCAAACGCAAATGCCGATACTCTCTCAAGAATTGATGAATTATAGGTACCAAATACATCACAAACCTTAACATTAATAATAGATCATGGATAAGCAACAATATCAAAATATAATTCAATACCTTACTAACTTCACTTACCTAGAAAATTGCGATACTTCTCAATGGAAACAAATTCAACGATTATCAACTCACTATATTGTTAAAAACTCACAATTATACAAACTAACTAAAGAAGGATTAAAAAGAGTAATTACACAAGAACAAGTGAAAGTACTCTTATTTAATTTATACAAAGATATGTCAGGAGCCCATCTAGGAATTGAAGCGGTATACAATAAGGCCAAAGAACGATATTATTGACCACAAATATTCGAGGATATTAGAGAATATGTGAAAAATTGTGACAACTGCCAACGAAGAAGACCAAGTATCAGAAAAGAACCATTACATCTTATTTTAGTTAAAGCATCTTTTTATCAAGTAGAATTAGATATAAAAGGACCATTACCTATTATAAAAATAGAGAATAGGTACATAATAGTTGCAATGGACTACTTTACAAAATGGCTAGAAGCTAAAGCCATTAAGGATATCAAGGCTGATACGATAGCAAAATTTCTATATGAAGAAGTGATATGCCGACATGGTGCACCTAAAGAAATACTCACAGATCGAGGAACATCATTTATGAATCAGATAATAGCACAATTATGTCAAAAGTTTCAAATGAAACATCGATTGACATCACCATACCGACCTCAAATAAATAGAATGGTAGAAAGATTTAATCAAACTATAGGAGAGTGTTTAGCCAAATTAGTATACGATCAAGAAAATGAATTAGATACGTATGTTTTCTCAGTATTATTCACTTACCAAACAATAAAACATAAAAGTACAGGTTATACTCTATTTTACCTCATGTATGGATGACAAGCAACGTTACTAATAGATTTGCAATTAAATTCTGTTGAAACAGATGAGCAAAATATTAATGATGCTCTGATGGATAGATTAATGAATTTAATTGACAAATTAGAACAAGATAAATAGGATGCACTTGATAATATGAATCAAACACAAGAGTGACAAAAAGATCAGCATAATGATCAGCGAGTATCAGAAAGATTAAAAATTGGAGAGAAAGTTCTAGTTGAGAAAACATGAAAACGACAAGATATGTCAGCCAAATTGGAAGCTCAATGGATTAGTCCTTATTATATTCATGATGTAATTAGTTTTAACAATTACAAATTAAGGTCACTAGACGGACGAATAGTTAAAGAAACAGTACATAGTGATTGATTAAAGAAATATAACGAACAGGAAATAGAACCAATGATAATTATCTTCTAAATTAGATACCAATCTTAGTATACTTCTGACAATCAATAATTATAATATAAATAGAATTCAATTTTACTAAAATCATAATAACAAGGAAAAAGATGGCACAGGAATATCAACAGATATATTTTGATTTATTAGAACTTAGCTCATCTGATGTAATATTACCACTTTTACCTGATATGTCTTCTCAAGATTTAAATATGAAGATAAAAATACTATTTTGATATACATGACGACAAATAGTTACAAGGAAAAGAAAAGAATCTTTGATTTATCTTTATTATATAGGAGAAATAATCGATAAAGAGAATATTTTACAAAAAGATTCAAAATTATTAAAGTATTATTATACTGCAGCGAAACGATTATTTCTTATTTTTGAAGACAATATTGAACAAATTATGAAAACACAATATGTTAATTTTCAAATGGTAGAAAGACTTAAAATTAATGAACTCAATGAATTAATTCAATGGAATTCTGTATTGAAAGGATCCGATCTTGAAATAAAAACACAAAATTACTAAAATCAAAATTTAGAAGTTAATATCATGTGATAAAAAAAAAAAAAAAAAAATATATATATATTTTATTTTTATAATCATTATTTTATTGAAAAAATTTTATAGTCTAAAAGGCAAAAGTGCAACAGTATGCGAGAAATTTTATTGAATAATTTGAGAAATACAAATTTAAGATACATAAAAATATGAAAAGATACAACAAGAGAAGACTATTCTAGAAAATATATCAAAAATTATAAAAACTTAAAGGAAACTATAGGATAGAAAAGAGGAAAGGGAGCGTAGGTCATATTAGTTAAAAACGTATGACAAGTGTAAATATGAACCAGCCGAAGTATATGACATTCCTTTCTATTAATGTTAGCAACTATTAATTATTATGAACATAATAGGAAAAATTAAATTCACGACTTCTCTGATACAACTGTACGACTACTCCTTGAAACAACTGCTAGAGATGAACATTTCCTCTAGAAGTCATTTCTCTCTTTCTGAAGGTAGAGCTACCTGTTGTTGAAGATCATCAAAACGTTACCAGAGGCCATTGTAGAGGAACTCTAAATCCATAAACTTTTCGTTCCTATTGTCTAAACGAGAAGAAAGAGCTGTCAATTCATTAGTTAGTTTAATAATTTTTTGTTGTTGTCGATGAGTCTCTATTTCCCTAATTGTTGATATGTTCCTGATGTTCTTTGGAAAAAGTGGACTGACGAGTGATTTAAAAAGCGATTTCTTTGTTGTTTGCCTATGTTGAAAATATAAAAGTTAAAAGAAAATATATTTAAGGAAAAGTTTAAAAACTGGCAATAATTTTGGGTAACAAGGCAGAAAATAGATGAAAATTTTAAATGAATATTTATACATAAAGGAAGTGACTGTGTCAAACTCTTAAAAATTCTTAAGATCGTGAGAATTTTCTTTTCTGTAAAACGTAAATAAATAATTATTGGATAATTATTTGTTGATAATCATCATGTGAAATCACACAATTGATCAGCAAAATTCACAATACCATTACGCAATCGATCGATAAATTACAACCTCATAGAATAATTTAGAATGAAATAGAATATTTTTGAAAATTCACTGGAGTTCATTCTTAAAAGAGGGGGATACTGTTATAGGAAGATATTGATTAAAAGATCATGTGACACACATGACTAAAAGGCATGTTGACTGCGCTACATTAGACGATGAAGACAGTGAAGATGAGAAAAATGAATTAAATAAAGGTTACACAAAAAACCCAGAAGTCGTCAGAAAATTCTATCATATTATTAATCATTTTATATTATTAATCATTATTAATCATTTATAATCAATTAGTATTTTATTTATTTATATTAGCAAATTTAGTATAAATAGGATAGCTTTAGGACTTGGTTAGAAAGAACATGATTAGATAGCAGTAGACAACTGTAACAAAATAATTTTGTAAACATTTAGAATTCAATTAGTTTTATCATCAACAAGATAAATATTAATAACAGTTATATGCTAACAAATATAATTGTATTGAATTTTTTATTCTTTAATAAAATCCTCAAAGTTTATTCTAAATATACATTATTATTTGAAGAAATAATTATTTATAAACCCTTCAAAGCTCTCCCTAAAGTATTGAATAAAGTTAAATCTCTTTGTTAATTTTGCGTTAATACTAATTTTCAGTCGTTAGTATTGTAAGATAACAATATTCTTGTCAAACCATTCAATGATCAAATATAAGTAAATGCTTTAGATTGAGCCAAACAATATGAACTTACATATAAGGATACTGCTGCTGTCAAAGCTTACATAAATAAGTTTGCTCCTTCAAAAGTTGCCTCAACTCAGATAAGTAATTTAAATAATGCTATTGCTACTTTAATGCAACAAATATAATAGATGAATATAAGTAACAATAATAGAAAAAATAATTAAGGCTATTAAGACAATTGACGAAATGCCCAGTAGTAATATCAGTTTTATTAATAAAATAACCAACAAGTATTTATTCAAAGTAATCAACCAAATTACAATGTTTAAAATAATAACCAGCAATAAAAAGAAAATATCACTTACTTTAACTGTAGACAACCAGGATATATAAGAAGAAACTGTCAACTTATTACCTTCGCAAACGGTTAGCAAAATAATAACTTACCACCTATTGTCAATCCAACATTAGTAAATAATACTTTAAACAATTCTTCACCACCATCCGTTAACATAAATAATAATAATATTACACAAAATAATAATACTACAAATTTACAAGTACTGCAACTGTTGACACAAATGTTACAATAACAAGAGGCTGATAATAGTAATCAGTCTTTAAACTAGAAGGTGTATTTCAAGAGAATAATGATACAGAACTTCTACAGTTTCTCAAATTTATCTATACAGAAAGTGTTTATAAATAGAAAAAGGAGAATCAATGATGAAGAGGATGTAATTAAGGAAAAAGAAAACTAACAAAAAAATATTGTAATAAAAAGAACTACTAAACTAAAAGGAAGACAAAAGCCCTTTGCAGTACTTCCAGTAATCAATATGGTTGAGCTATATACAATTTAACAATTCTTTGATACACTAGAAAATATAACAAATGGCTAACTATTAGCTTTAAACCAAAAATTTGCAATAGACATGGTTAAGAAATTGTGAAAACCTATTACAAGAAAACTAAATAAAGGAAAAGGTTCTGTAATAGTAGTGAAAACAGCTCATCCAGAAAAAAATGAATCAAATAGAGAATCTTTTGGAGTAAAAGTAATAGATACTATAGAGGTCAATAAAGGTGATGAATACTTTACATCATAAGAGACATACAACTCATCCAAAAAGGATGAACAAAAATCAACTGCCTTATATTATCAAGTACACATCAAAAACAAGGAAATATCTTTAATCGTCAATTCAGGATCTTCAGGATGCATTATATCCTATGCATTACTTAAGGAACTTAGCATGCAAATACAAAAGAAATTAAAAACATTAATGATTAATGTAAATGGTGAAAGAAGAAAGCCTATGGGAATGGTCACAAATATTTCATTAAGAATAATGGGAAAAATAATTTTCTTCAACGCAATTGTAACTGAAATAAATTCCTATGATGCAATTGTAAGAAATGATTAGCTAGAGAAGACAGACGCAAAAATAAGCTACAGAAATAAAATTATAATATTATACTAAAGAGAGCACACAATTAATATCCCTATTGAATTTCGTTAATTGCTTTTAATTAAAACTAAACAAGTTAATAATAATGAAAGTGAGGAAGAGTATGAAGAAGAAGAATATGAAGAAGAGAGTAAAAAGGAAAATGAATAAGAAGGATTATTCTGTTACTCTGAAGAAATCCCAGTTGAAAATTTAAAAAATTGACAAGGAATTAGAAAAGCCTACTATAGAAAATCAAAATATAAAGGAATGCTTTTATTAATATAAGGAAATAGAAAAAGAAACCTTTCATACTAGATGATTAACAGTACAACAATTAAAAAGATTTAATGAATTTATGTCTCAATATGTTGATCTATTCATTTGGAAAAATAATTAGTTTGGAAGAACAAATATTATTACATATTTCATTGACACTGGAGATGTAATACTAATCAAGCAAAGGTTCTATTGAATCTCATATAAAAATTAAGAATTTATAAAAGAAGAAATTGATTGTCTACTAAAATCAAGACTTATACAACCCTTTAAAAGCTAATGGACTTCACCTGTTGTAGTAGTAGAAAAAAAATTGGCAAGAAACGTTTATGTATTAACTATTGTAAGCTAAATAACGTCACTAAAAAGGATAACTATCCTTTGTCACACATTGATAATATATTAGAAACGTTAGAAGGATCCAGATAGTTTACTTCTCTAGATCTTGCAAGTGGTTTCTGACAAGTATAATTAGATCCTAAAGATAAAAAAAAACTACTTTTATTACCAGATTTGGTACATATGAGTTTAATGTTATGCCCTTTAGATTCTGCAATGCTCCTACAACATTTCAGTGATTAATGAATACTGTTTTACGTGATATCTTATGGCAAAATATGGTTGTATATATTGATGATATTAATATTAGTACTAAAACATTTGACAAACATTTCCTACAACTGGAATAAGTATTTTCATGTTTGCGATAAGCTAGACTAAAACTAAGTCCAAAAAAGTGTTTCTTCTTTGAAACAGGAATTACCATTCTTTAGACATGTGATTAGCGAAGAGGGTATTCAAACAGATCCAAATAAATAGCTATTATGAGAAACTTTCTAGTACCAAAAGACTTGACACAACTCAGAGAATTCATTGCTTTAACATTATACTACAGAAGATTCATAAAAGGTTTTGCTAATATTGTCAAACCTTTAAATAAATTATTTAAAAAGAATACTCCTTTCATTTGAACACAAGAGTAACAAGATGCTTTCGAACAATTAAAAAGATATTTGACATCTTCACCTATTCTTACATACCCAGATTTTGAGAGACCTTTTATTTTATATACTGATGCTTCTTCTTTTACTCTAGAAGCAATTTTTTCTTAAAAGGACAATCAGAAAAGAGAACAAGTAATTGTATATACAAGTAGAACTTTGAGACTTTCTGAAAGAAAATATTCTGCAACTAAAGTAGAATGCTTAGCTGTCATATAGGCAGTGCAATATTATCATCATTATTTACATAGACATAAATTTACAGTAATAACTGATCATACTGCTTTGACTTATTTGAAGAATATGAAAAATTCTATTAGATGACTTAGATATTGGCTAATGACTTTTAACTCTTATGATATAGAAATTATTAATCACCCTGGAAAACTTCATTTAAATATAAATACTTTAAGCTGAATACAACACTAAAGAATTTTTTAACAAATTTACAAAAGCAAATAAATTTATTCTTGCAAACACTCTTACGGATAACAGATTTTAATTTTAACCTAACTATAAATTCAGATACATATTTTTTACACATTTAAACTAACAGCAATAAGCAGCGATTAAAAGAAGATTAAAATATTTTATTATAATAGAAGGACAATTTTACAAAAAGAATAAACAGGAACCCTAACAACCTTTGAAAGTTGTAAAAATTAATGAAGTTAATATTATATTATACAATTTGCATTCTGATCCTTTGATAGGATATTTTGCATTAAAGAAAACCTACAAGAGAGTCAAAGTAAGATACTATTGGCCACAAATGTATAATTAAAGATGGTCCCCATAATTATTTTCAAATTTCAATTGAGTTGCAACTTAATTGCGCCATAAGGAAATTTAATTGCGCCACAAGTTGTAACTCAATTGCGCCATTTTTTTTAATTGCGGTGATCATCTTTATGTATAATGATATACGATTATATGTTCAAACTTGTAATGAATATTAAAGGAGAGGTAAAAACAAGAGGACTGAGCCATTGTATCATATAAAAGTTAGACAACCCTTTGATCAAGTAAGAATGAATATTGTTAGACCTTTATTCACGATGAACAAAGGAAATAAATATATTGTAGTAGCAACTGATTACTTGACTAAGTGGCTTGAAGCCAGAGCTCTCATTAACGCAAAAGCATCTTTAGTAGTTCCTTTCTTTTATGAGGATATAATTTGTAAATATGGATGCTCTAGGAATTATTAATCGATAAGAAAACGCATTTTGTAAATCAAATGCTAGATTCTCTATATGAAGAATTAGGAGTAAAGCATAAGTTGATAACTGCATATTATTCTTAAACTAATGGCCTTGTTAAGCGATTTAATAGGACTTTATATGAAATATTAGCAAAATTCGCAAATGAAAATAAAAATGATTAGGATGATTTTCTACCATCTACTTTATTTGCATATTATATAAAAAGGTATCCTGAGGCTGAAAGTAAGTTGTATGCTTGGGCATAGTATTATACGACATGAATCTTTTTATTTAACCTATGAAAGAAATATTACACTACTGATCGAATTTCAAGTACAAATGTTAGACATGCAAAATATAATGTTAGTTGAACAAGAAGATTTAATTAATCATATACGACAAATAACTGAAAGATGGGTAATGAAATACAATAAGCATAAAATAATATTTAAAACTCTCAAAAGAAACAAAAAGAGCAATATGATCGTAAATTAAAAGGAAATGTTAATTTTAAAGTTAAAGAATTAGTTCTAATGTATAAAAGTAATTTACAAGATAAAAAGAAGCTTGAGAAAAGATGGAAGAGACCGTATTACATTTATGCTGATCTTGGAAATGAAGTATACAAATTGAGAACATTGGACAGGAAGATCCTAAAAATACCTATAAATAGTGATAGATTAAAATAGTATCACTAACACAATCTGCCTCAACCTATTGTGCTAATTGAAAATTAAAAAAATTTATGAAAAATGCTAGAACATTTTAGCTAAAAAATATTTAAATAGGAAGGAGCCTAACTTGAAATTAATAAATTAATAAGATGGAAGAGTTGGAAGCGCCTCCTACCTATACTGAAATATTTTTCCAGAATTTTCAATTAATTTATGCTGATCTGCAACTTACTATATCTCAAGAAAAATTGAGATGTATCTTTTACCTCACAGTGAAACTATGCTCTTAAAAATCAAGTTCTTCCTTGCAAATTGAATGTTATAAAGGGCAAAATGAATAAATAATCATGTTCTAATGCTGACAAATACCTTTTATCTTGGAAAGCTTATAGAAGAAATAGAAGACCCTACAATTCGCTTAATGTATGTTAAAAAGTTATATAAATATTACTATTGTATATCTATATAAATATATTATCTTTTTGAATTCCTTAGACTAACGCAGATTGCATGAAGTAAAAGAACCACCCTTAAATTGATAGTTAGACTATTAATAATAAAATATAATAATCTAATTGATAAGACCGCTAAGATTTATGTGAAAACGTAAAATCTTGAAGGAGAGTGATATTACATAGAAAAAGACATAGATGATGATGATCTAAAGTATGACATTGATCCTTAAGAAATCATATATATCTTCTATATCATCTATATTATCTATAGCATATATTTCTTTTATATAATATATTTCTTTTATTTATTTTATTTTATTTATCTCATATATTTATTATATTTTATTTATTTTATATATTTTATTTATTATATTTATTTCTTTGATAACTTTATATTTTTTATTTTATATAAATAGAAGACAATTTCTTTTAGCTTAATGGTGTATCTGACTCATAGTTTTATTAAATAGTTTAGTTTAATTCCCTTAATATAATTGTATAGTATAGAGCACTAACTAAGGCAGTACTCTATTATTATAGTTATTAAATAAACTGTTAATTTACTGATACTCTTCTAAATCTAACTATCAAATTAAACCTTCTACTTATTACTTATAAATATTGCTTTACTTATCACTCATAAGCATCTTAAAGAACTAACCGTAACACTTAGTGCCTTTTACCAGAAAAGTTTTGAAATTTGTTTAAATTGTTCATGTTTGATAAACATTATTTGTTGAATCAAAGGTATAATAGATTGCATATCACTTTAAATCGAAATAATATAGTTGTGCATAAACATGGGTATCGAAACCTCTGAGAGCATTTCCGAAAGTTTCAGGTTCAGTATATATGAATCGAAACTTGACCCATAACCAAAACTTCCACTGAATCCTAAAACTATTTCCGATATCTGAAACATATTCCGATTTTCTGAAATTTATTCTATAACCTTAAACTTCTACCAAATCCTGAAACTAAATTTTATTATAAATGATCGCTATACAAGATACCTGATTATGTAATAGCGATAATCTCTTTTTCATGTTGAAATGTCCGATAATAATAAAACTTCAACTTCAAAAAATTAAAGTCTACCAATTCTGGTGGACGCTCAAAAAAACCTATTTGGAGATTTTTTGAACAAGGGATAAATTAGATAAAGGACATTATGTTGCAATATGTTTAGCATGTGATCAAACTTTTCAATCTGAAAAGACCGGAATAATGGAAAAACATATAATTAATTGTTCAAAAGTGGACCATTCAATTCGTGAAGCCATCATATATATAGTAGAAACACGCGAAATAACTTTTCTTAATGCTACCAATCCTAAACGTAAAAAAAGTCAAGTTGAGAATGAACAAACAACTTTAGTCAAATTTTATGAAAA
>CAJVPQ010003674.1:0-10660 GCA_910591825.1 Funneliformis caledonium
AATTTGATGCGCACTCTTTTACTGCGCATCATGTGCACAAATTGCACATGATTTTTATTTCAGATTTTACACACTGCTAATATGTATTTTCTATTAACAAATGAAAAGGTTAATATTAACTAAGCTTATAAATAGGAACTGTATCTTATTCATGAAGTAGGACAAAAAACTGCAAATGACATTATAGCAAAGCGGAAGGAAAGACCTTTTGAAAAAGAAATGGATTTATTATACTGTATAAAGTTTTTAAGGAAGTAATTATTGCAAATTGAGTTTTAATCATAAGAATAACTAATGAAATGTATGTTTGTAATATAGCTTACAAATTTTATTGTGATGCAAATTTGTTTATTTACCAGTAAGCTGAAGATTTTATTAAAGGCTTGCATAGTCTTGAATAAATGTCAATTACTTTGCTTAAATATTTATTACAAAAACTAGCTTAAAGCACTTTGTAATTTATGTGATAAATATGAACACACATTAACATTTATGAAATAACTAAGGGTTCAGATACCAAAGAATTTATTATGATCGGAAATTTGAGAAGTTATCTTTCAAAATAATTTTAAATTGGAAAATTATATGATTTATTTAATGATATAGTTTAGGATAATGTCATAAGGATTTTCATAATGCAAGATGAATATACTTAAATTTCAGATTTTGGATTAACGAGTATTACCATATATCGCTCCAGAAGTTTTGAATGGAGAATTATATACTTTAGCTACTGATATTTACGATTTTAGTGTGGAACACCTCCATTTTATAATAGAAAACATGGTTATAAATTATCCTTAGATATTTGTAATGGACTTCGTCCAGAATTTGGAAAAGGAACCCCTGAATTTTATAATAAGTTGGCTTATCCAGATCATATTGGCTTTTTGGTATTACTCTATTAATAAGAATAAAGATGCTAAAGAATATGGAAATTATGGAAAAGAAATAAAGGAAGCATTTGAAGAGGCCAAATATTTCAATTTCACGTAAAACGAATCTTAATTCGTACTTTATCACCTCATAGTTTGATATATATTTTACTTTTTAATTCCGATAACGAAATATTAATTTCAATGCATTTTTAACAGATTTTCAAAGATTCTAGCTCATTACAATTAAGAGGTAATATGTCATATCGATATTTATAATTGCAATTTAAATATGAACTAATATAGATTTATCTATAATGGTAGAAGTCAATAATTTTTAACTTCAGCTTATTATGAGCAACCATTTAACCCATGAACTTCGATCCAATTCGATCGAAACACCAGCCATTCAATGGTTCGGTTGTGCGTTTATAGTACCTTATTAAATTTAATTAACAAATAAACAATAAATATTAAAAATTTTTATTTCGCTACTACTAAATTATTGAAATTATTAAAATTGTTCATCGGATGATCAATTAACGTTAATACAGTATGGATCTGCGGTGATTCGGTTAAAAGAACTCCAGACCTCAATGGTTTTTCCTACGTGAAAAATGGATTCGTCAGACAGTGAAAGTAGTGATTTTGATCTGCAACTGGAAACCCTTGGAGAAAATAGTAACGACATTTCTGAAACTATTCATAATCTGCTTGAACAGGTAAAACTTTAATTTAGTTTTTATTTCTTTTATTTTTAATATTTTGATTCATTTTCCTCGCATTCTTTTTAGCTTTCCAGTAATTTGTATCAATATGATACTCACGTTCAGTATATCCATGCTCTTCGTCAGGCTGCATTATATGATGAGTTAAAAGAAGCTCGAGAATTGATGCATAGTATTTTTCCTTTGTCAGAAGGTAATTCGAAAATTTACGCGTTAAAATTACGTTGAAATTTATATTTTTGATTCTTATGAGATTCCTCTTTGTCTCTTTATTTTGTTAAATTTGTAGAAATGTGGCGCGAATGGATAGAAGATGAATCGCGAATAGCTTCTACAAAAGAGGAAAAACATAGAGTGATTCATCTTTATGGTAAAGCCGTCGAAGATTATCTATGTAAGTTATTAATTTAATTTCTTCCTTTCATCGTTTCAATTCATAAAATTCATAAGGAAAATTTTTTTTTATCTTATTCCACGCGTTGATTCAAAAGCGATCAACCTTTGGAAGGATTACACAAGTTATGTAGTTCAAGAATACAAAAGCGGCCTTAATGAAATGCAAGTAGACAAAGATGAATCTGATTGTGTTGTAACGTTAGATCAGGTTCGCAAAATATTTGAAGAGGCGAATAGAGAAATTTGTTATTATATAACTGAGGTAAATTAGAAAAATTAAATGTTTTATCCTAGATTAAGTTAATGAAAAAAAAAATTTTTTTTCATCTCTACCTAGAGTCACCAAATATGGGACGCGTATAGAGATTTTGAAGTAGAAATTCTAGAGGTTGTAAATTAATTTATTATTACGTTTCATTTTGCTTAACAATATGTTAATAAATGCCTTTTCATTTTGATATCAGGCTTCACCTCGGTATTAAATATATTGTTAAATTTTCATAATTTCTTTATCTCATGAGAACTTTTTACTTTTAGGGATGATGAACAAAAGAGCAGAGTAAGAAAAATGTACGAAAGTAGACTCAAAATCCCACATGCGAGTAAATATAGAAATATTTTTATAAACATCAATTATTATTTTTTTTTTTCCACACCTTTGAATTGTTTCTTTTTTGTTTATGTAGCCATTGATAAAACCTTTAGTGATTATTCAACATTTATAACACAATATGATAATTTACATTATGAGAGCGTTATGATAGAGACCAATAAATATGTAAGTGAATCCAAAGACAAATATTACCAAAGAGATCGTTATGAAAACGCATTGGTATGTAAAATTTATTTGACTATTTTTAATGATGTCTTTTGCGAAAATTTAAATTTAAAATAATTATTTATGTTTTTATGTTTAATAGAAAGCTTCAGGAAACGCATTGGATAAATTCATGGATTATATTGAATTTGAAAAAAAACAGAAGAAACAGATCGTGAATGCAATACGCACTTTATACGAGAGAGCAATTGCTATTTATTATCTTGAATATTCCCTATGGGAAGATTATATGTTATATCTAATTGATAAAAATTTAACAGATAAGAAAGTTTCTCTTAGTATTCTTATAAAAACAGCTGAGCGTAGTGTTCGAAATTGTTCATGGTCAGGAGACCTTTGGAGTCATTATATAAGGCTTTTAGAGAAAAACTTTAGTTCTGAAGAAATCGTCAATGTATATAACCGAGCATTGTCAACCGGTATGCTCAAGAATAATATCGATGATTTGATCAAGCTGGTCATTTCTTACGTTGACTATGAAAGAAGACAAATTCTAACTTATCAAGGGTCAATGAGTCAAGTAAATTCTTCTAATCTTGTAAATCTTCTTGAAGAAGGAATAAAAACAGTGAAAGAAAGTAAGCGTTTTATCGTTAATTTGCTGTTGTATGAATTTCTTTGTCTCATTAGTAACCTTTTGCTCGTAGTATTTCAAACTGGCGATCCTCATTACCGTTTAGAAAAATATTTGATTGAGATAGAGGTAAATTAATAATATATTAATTAAACAAAAAAAATTATTGAAATAGTTCATAATCTTTTCTTTCCTTTGTTTAGACTTTGATCAAAGATCTACCTAAAGCGCGGCAGGTTTGGGAGAATTTAATTAAAGATCATCGAAATGAATCCGAATTTTGGATTAGATATGCAGATTGGGAAAAGTGCGTCTTTTTTTTGTTAATTTCCTTTATTGTAATTTAATAGGCTAAATGTGTTCATATATATTAGGACTGCCGAAAATATTATTGATGCTCGTAGAATTTACAAAAAGGCTTCACAACAGAATACCGACTGGCCTGAGCGCATATTTGATGCGTGGGAACAATTTGAGCATCAATATGGAACAGTTGATCATTTGGAACTCGCGGTGATATGTATAAAAAAGCAAATGAAGATTGTTGCCCAAAGACGCGAAAAAGTAAGTACTAAAATCTCTATGCAGAATATTATTGATATTTGTAGAATAAATTTTTATAATTTATAGGCCTTGAAAGAGGTTCAGAAGGTTCAGAACGAAGGATCAACCAAGATTACTCCAGCAATGCAAATTGATGAATCTTTACAAACTATTGACCATCTATCCTCTGAGCAGAATTCTTCTGAAGCAAAGAAAAGAAAATCTGAAGAGAATGAACAACAATTACCATCAGCAAAAAGAAATAAAGGTTGGTCTGCGTAAGATCGTCGTGTAATTATAAAATTCTTTCTTACCATTATTTTTATTGTCATTTAATATTTAGCTCAACAATTTGAAAAACCTAAACGGTAAGCTATATTGATAAATGATATATAAACTAGTTAATGCTAATTTATTTAATATATTTAAACAGAGATCGAGAGTTTGCCACAGTGGCTGTTTCCAATTTGCCTCTCGGTGTAAAAGAAGGGGAATTAAAAAACCTTTTTCATGAAGTATGTATAAATAAAGAATATTAGTAATATTACTACCTAATGTTTACACGTATTTTTATCAAATATTAGTGTGGAGGAATTAAAGATATTCGTATCTTGGAAGACGCATCTAGTACCCATAAAACTGCTTATGTTGAATTTAATGAAAGGGTAACAATTTTTTTTTATTTCTTTAAAAAAAAAAAAGAGGTATTAAAATAATTTGTTTATAGGAAAGTGTTCCTGCGGCACTAACTAAAGATAAGAAAAAGATAGGGGAACAAGAGATTAGCGTGTATACGTTATCAGAACGTATTTTATATGTCACCAATATCCCACCTTCTGCAGATGTAAAAGAACTATTTAAGGAGGTATTGGTTGTGATAATTTTCTTCTTTCTTTTTTTTATTTATATATTAATTTTATCTATATATTCTAGTATGGAGAAATAATTTCTGTACGATTACCAAATTCTAAATACAGGAAAGGAAGGTTCTGTTATGTAGAATTTAAAGAAAGGGTAGGTTAATATTGGCATCCCTTTTGGTATAATGATAATAATAAATCTTTTTGTATCATAAATGTAGGAATCTGCACAAGCTGCTCTGGAAAAGGACGGTTACGAATTAGAACCTGGAAAAAAAATTAGTGTTATGATATCGAACCCATTATTAAAGAAAGAACGATCACCACCAATGTAATGTTGTTTTGGTTTTTATTATCTTGTAAACATCCAATTACGTTAAACAAACATATGGATTATTTATTTTTCCTAATTTTCTAGTCAGACTGAAGTCTGTGTCCGAAATTTGCCTAGCAATGCAGAAACAGATGAATTAAAGCATATGTTTCAACCCGTGAATATTTTTACATTATTATTATTAAGATATTAATTCAGTTAAGTTGTTAAGATTATTACTTTTTCTTAATAGTATGGACCAGTAATTCATGTTAGAATGCCTAAGACGCCTGATAAGAAATGTAAGGGGGTCGCATTTGTAGAATTCAAAAATAAGGTAATAATATCTACTATATGATTATTTATTTAATTAATTATTGTTTGCGATATCTTATTTTAATATTTAATTTTAGGAGGATGCGAAAGCGTCTCTTGGTTTAAATTCTACGGAATTTAAAGGATATGTTTTAAGTGTTTCACTTAGCGTAATTGATCGCAATCGTGGTCAAAAAGAAGGTACTGCTAATGAAAAAAAGAAGGAAGTCAAACGTAAACAGGAAGAAGTTAAGGAAAGGTAACGATATAAAGATTAATATTAATATTTACAATGTTTATCTCGGAATTAACTATCATAAAAAATATTTAGTGAAAAACGATCGAGAACTGTTACTTTTACTAAATTGCCTAAAGACACTTCTGAAGATGATATCCGTGATATGTTGTCTCAAATTTTTAAGGTAAAATTAAATTTTCATGTTTATAAGATATGCATCAAAATATTCATTTACTTTCTTTTTTATTAGGATGAGGAATTTCGTAAGATTACTATGGCGCCTGATAGTGGATCTGCACACGTCGAATTTGAAAATGTTGAAGTAATTTAATTTTAAATAAATATCTCTATATAAATTTTAAATGATTTATTATTGATTGTAACATTCTTTTTCAATTGTCAGGATACCGGAAAAGCAGAATTGCATTTTAATAAATACAAGTTAAATAATACAATTATTTCTGCAACGGTTAGAAATGACCTACCTTCAACTCTTACAGAATTAGCCGTTCGAAGGTATATAAGCTAGTCCTTTTTTAATTGCTCAAAATAATTTCTCATTCTTAATTTTTTTTTTCTTTGGAATAAAGAGAAGGTAAACCTACAAGCATGACTATGGTTCCAAGAAGATTGGTTGCACCTTCTAGTAAACTTGGTAAAACCAGAAGGCCCGGGGTACCAGGGTTAAAATCGGGTCAAAGATCTTCAAGCAAAGAACAGACGGCTGAGGTTACAAACGCGTCCTCAGAAAATCAAATGGAAATTGAAGTTGGTATGGAAGATAATAATACTTCAAAGAAATCAAATGAAGATTTTAGAGAACTTTTTTACAAAGGTAAATGAATTCTTGATATAAAAGAAAAGGTTTCTTATATCAAAATTTGGAAGTTGAAATTTTATTAACTCTAGGGTTTGAAACTTTGATACTATTATATATTTCAAACTTCTAAATAAGATGATTATTTTTAGCGTTTTTTCTTCCTTCCTTGAATAAATTTTTTTAATTATTACTTTCATTAGCTATTATTGTTTTAAATGCCAATAAATTATAAGTTGAATTAATCCGTAATTTACGTCATATGTTAGTTATTACGTAACATTGATTGATTGACACAAATTTTGGAATGTCTGTTGGTTACCTATTTAAGTAAAATTTTGATAAGCTTTGACCTACAACTAGAGGTTGAGTCTCCAATACTCGATTTCGCGGATGCACCTCCAGCCGTTAATAAAAAATAAATAAAGTTCTCTATTTGTTAGTCATCATTCACATTACAATTATGTTGAAATGAGAAAATAGCACACATAATTTATTCTATTGACAACTCCATCTTGAAAGTTTACTACAAAATGCATTACATGCGTTTGAATCAGACTCTTCGTTTTTGATGAGAATGAAATTTTTAATGGTTTTATTTTGCTTTTACTACCATTTTTGTAGAAATTGATCCCTTGCCAAGGTTTGAACAACTAATTTATTAGTCACGTAGAATTTTATAAAATATATAAATCACGATTAATTTTTTTTTCATGTTGCTACGCATCTCAGACTTAGAAATATTATATTTAAGAACTTGGATATTATAATGATGCTCATTAAAGAGGTTAGATATGATTTAATTCGTTTTTCATAATCGTTTAAACATATGATGTTTAATAGCAAGCTGGGAATCTCTCTGAGAAATTAAAACTGAAGTCATTTTTTGCTTCTGATATGTTCAGATTAATGTTCATTTTTTTTTTATTATTATCAATTTAATGTTTTATTAACTTTTTCTGTCATTTTAGCATGATGTGACAAATTGACTGATTAATTATTAATTTTAATAAGTTGGTTACTTTTTGCAATTAATGAACTAAAATGAAAAGGAAAAAATTTTCGATTAGGTAAAATACAGTGGTTTTATATTTTTTTCTTTTTTTTAATGATGATCAAATATTCAAAATATTCAAGCTCAACAATCAGAAATTGTTTATGTTGACCAAACTACTTACTTTTCTGAAAAAAAAAAAATAATAATAATAATAGTTTATATAATAATTATATGAATTCCTTTGTAAGGTTTTTAACTATTTTTTTTTTCATTTTTTTTTTTTAAAAATTTATTGATAGGCTTTGATTCTTATATCATTTCGCTAATAAAAGATAGGATATCGAGTATGTATTATATTAGTAATTAAAATTTTGACGCGCACTCATATACGTGTTTTCATATTAAGATTTTCATTTTTCTCGTGTCCATAGTAATCCGTTTCCAGCATTACATAATTCGCGTGATTTATCACGCAATTTTACTTGCACAAGTCAATTACTGTATATGATATTGAAAATATATACAATACAAAGGGTAAGTGTTAGTATTAGTATTTTTAAATAAAAAACAAAGTGACTAACGAATTCCTCTATTAGAAATTAGTTCTAATCCAAGATTCCAAGGTTTTTTAAGGTTCGACGTCCGAAAGTTAAAGAATTTTCAGAACAGCGAGACATAGTCTTCATGTGTATATCACTCCTCGTTGAAGCATCAGCACACAACTTTAAAGAAAGAAAATAAAAAAAGGTTCAAGTCTGGTGGTGTTCTAAAATTAAAGGACGGACATTCCGTATATCAAAGATATCCGGTCAATCCGGATGATTCGTTTGGTTGTTCGGATAGACTGGATCACCTCTACTTAATCAATTGAATTAATTGAACGTTAGTGTGTTAACGTTAGAAAAGTTGATAACCGAAAATTCAAGGCTTTATATAATTTATCATTATTTACTTCTAATGCATTTTTAAATTATACTACTATTTCATTTTTTTCTCTTTCATTTTCATCTCTAATATTTTATATAGTCAAAATAAACCCTTTTTTAGAATTATAAAAAATAGTTATATATATATATATATATATATTTGGTATTCTGAATGTGGTTCAGTATAAACTTAAATCAACTTAGTGAACAGATGGAATTGGTAGAAAACTGTGTAGATTCTGTTATATAAGTTTACAATTTACAATAGAAATAAATATGACGATGAAAATAATTATGTTTAAGAACAATTAAATTCTACATAATCATTTTTACTACCATTATTTTGTGACATTATCAATTTTCAATTCCTTAATTTGCAATTCTAATCGTTCTATAATGATCACAATATTTGCAAGCTGTTGGTAGTTTTAACATTTCTATAAGTTTATTTTAATCTCGTTTGATGCAATAATCACCAGCTTAACAGATATCGTACCCACTTAGGATCACATTACAAAGTAAGCATTGTTAGATATTCAGCTGTCTTACTGAATAAAGGGGTCAAAAAAGGTATTCGTTCAGATGCAAAATTACAACCAAGCTTACCATACCATCAAACAATCCAACTGAAATTTATAACTCAATTCTTTAATAATTTGATTATTAAAAGAAATATGATCTTCTTGAAAGTTTTTGTTTTCTTCAAATATTTCTTTCTTGTATTTTATTATATTTAGAAAATTTAATATTAGATATTATAGTTTATGCAATTGGAAGTAAATATTTATTTGATATTGATAACTATATATAATATCTTCTGCAATTTACTTATATCAAGGACTTAAATAACTAAAAATTTAAAATATATAAATATATAAATATTATTTAATATAAATTATTAATATAATATAAATTAAAATTATTTACTATTAATCGATTATGTTAATTTGAATCTCAATTATTTTTAAATAAATCAAATAATTTTATAATTATAATTACAAAGCAAAGTAAATAATAAAAATAAGGATAATGATAGATAGTTAGATTTAGAAAAATGTAATTATATTGTAAATACTATACTATAAGAGATACTTTAAACTAGAAATTTATAATCATATCATGATTTATATATTATCACTATAGAATTCTCTAACTTGAATTAAGAATATTCTTAAATCTCTACTTGAAATTACTATTACTGTAACTAAGATGTTAGCATCTGTCTAATTCTTAATTTTGCTAATTTATATGTTAAATTTAACAAATCTGTTAAATATAAAGACTTGAAAGATAAAATTACAAAAATTAGTTAGAAAATTAGATAATGAATTTAATTATTATATAAAATTACATCAGACTATATAAAAACATGAAGAATTAAAAGTTATAAATTTTAATTAATTGCTTTATTATAATATTAAAACTTGTAAATGACTTATAAAGAATTACTAGTTAAAATCAAAAAGATCAGACATGCGAAAAATCTGTTTAAAATCAGCAAATTATTAAAAATCAGCCAAAAATCAACCAAAATTTGACTTATCTTATTTATAACTAATTAGCATACTTATAATTGATTGGTATACATTAAGAATTAGTTAAATTCACCTATTTTATTTATAACCAATTGACATCTAATTTATATCTAATATGACATACATTGAAAATTAGCTAAAATATATTAAAATAAAATAAAATTCAGAAGGAAATATATCACTTACTGATATTTTGTAGGATTAACAGTCAAATTAATTCTCTAAAAGATTTAATCAATCTGAATTATATGTTTAAAATAATAACTTTAAATCATTTTAATTGAACAATATTTGTATCGTTTTAAAGAAATAATTATATCGTTCTAACTAAATAATAAAATAAAAATTGTTCAATTAAAATGATTATATCATCCTTAATCAAATGAAACTTAAAAAATCATTCAATTGAAATAATTATATTGTTCTAATTAAATGATAATACAAAAATTGTTCAATTAGAATAATTATATCATTTTAATTAAATGATAACTAAAAATTATTTAATTAAAATAATTATATCATTCTAATTGAATAATAATACAAAAAATTATTCAATTGAAATTAGAGGTTGGAACTGATTTTAATTTTAGAAACCGGTTTTATTCATGTTATAAAAATTGGAACCGGTTATATATCGGTTTGAATCGATAAATCGATAAACCGGTTAAAACCGATAAATGATAAAACGAGAAACCGATAAACCGA
>CAJVPQ010003675.1:0-10659 GCA_910591825.1 Funneliformis caledonium
CTTGATTTTTCCACTTCTTAAAAAAATAATTTCAACTCAAACTTTTATCTTTTTAAATCAAACTTTATCTCTACAATCAAATTTCTTCTTTTAATTTCTTTTTACAATTTCTCTTTTCGCAAAATGCTACCAAAACGCCAAACAAAAAAATCGTCACAAGAACAACAAGAATGTAAGTTGAATTTTATCAATCAACCAGCTGATTTTTCAAATGTTAACTGATTTTTTGCTTTTTATAATAGAAAAAAGACAAAACGAGTCCATACAATATCGTTTGAGAATGAACTGGTTGTTTTAGATCATAAGTTAGTCATAATATAATACTATTTTACATTAATACTAAATGACTTTTCAAATTATAGACGTAGATTTAGGAGAAATACAAAAACAATATGGGAAATTCAGCTCCCATCAAAATTTCAACGATAACCAATAGCAAGTATTTTAGCTGCAGCTGAATTTGAGATTCTCGATGATTCAAACGATTTAGAACCAGATATATTATTTTTGATTTATTTTCATTCATTATTTTATAATTAACAATATATTTTTTTTATTCCTACATAGAGAATCGAATGTTAAAAGAAAAACTTGCCGAATTTACCAAAAGAATCAAGAAATTGGAGCAACAAAATTCTGATCTCTTGAGGGAAAATCGATTTCTTGCCGAAATAAACAATGAATTCAGTAAGGAAAATGAAGATTTACAGGAGAGGTAAAAATTCATACATTAATATCCTATATTTACAATAACTAATTTTCCTTTTTTTAATATTTAAGACTTGACCGATTTGAGAAATTACGACTGCCAAGATCATTGAAGCAGTCCGATGCTAGTCTTCCTGCAAAATGAAGAAAAATCAGAAAATCGTCGTCAAAATCAAAGGGAAAAAAACCAGTGTATTGTACCGATGATGAATTGGAAGAATCAACACAAAACAATTCTGAGGACAATGATAATTCGACAACAAAAGAGGCTAATGTAAAAGGAGCCAGGGTATGTTTAAATTTATGTCTAAATAATTTAAATTTTTAGTTGATTTTTATTCTGCTTTTCGTATTTAGGCCGAAATGAAGGCAGTTTTGAAAACCGTCAGCTCAAAGGATGATTTGAACTATGACGAACCTTTTAATAGCGAGAAAAATGCTGCATTACGTCGTAGTCTGATTCTAGAATTATGAAAGTCCTTGGCTTCAAATTTTCGGCCTTCTGTTGATCAACTTACAAACTGGCTGAAAACTCTCCATAAGTCACGTTAGACAGCTTAAAGAATTAAGAAAAGCAGAAAGGACCTTTTGGAGCTGCGACGAACTCATAATAATAATCGAGTATATGAAGTAAGCAAATAGCATATATTCTGAATTTGGATCTATTTGAATCAATAATTTAATATTATTTATTATTTATTAGAAAACAGCTCAGCGAGTAAAGGCGGCAAAGTATTTGTTTAAAGAAAATGACTAACAAATTGTAAAATATGAAATGCGACCTTTGCTCTGAATTCTCAGCGATCGCCTATATCATTCATCAGAAATTAGCGAAACAGATGAAGAAAATCGTCAAAAATCCGTTATCGCTGTATATGACTATTCTTAGCGATCGGCTGAGGTTTATTATTTTCTTTATCTAATTTAGCATATTTCGAATTTATTTAGTATATTCCACTAATATTTTCTTCTTTTAGCTGAAAAATTTACTGAGAAAGGTACTCAATTCTTGTACTTCTACAATATCATCATCTCAAATTCAACGAAAAAGAAAATACAATGATGATGTGTAGCATTATGACCGGCCACATCCTCATAATGCTCCAAAGTGGTTATATAAAGGACAACCTAGTGCGGTCTATGATACTGAAGTCGAAGCAGGAGTTGCAACTAACTGCAAAAGAATATGTAACAGAAACTGAGAAATATACCGAAGTCAGAAGGGGGGTTTTATCCGCTGCTGAAGAAAGTGAAGACAATTTCGTAATGAACGATGACGAATGATGAATTTTTGGGTGATTTGGGATGGGAATGGGTCAGTTTTAATAATTATCTTTACGTTTTTTTGGGTGATTTGAGTTGATTTTTTATTATTATCTTTATGTTTTTTTTGGTGATTTGGGTGATTTGGGTCGATTTTGATAATTATCTTTATGTTTTTTTGGGTGATTTAGGTCGATTTTTTATTATTATCTTTATGTTTTTTTTTAGACGATTTGGGGTGGGAATGGGTCAATTTTAATATTTATCTTTACGTTTTTTTTGGGTGATTTGGGTCGATTTTTATTATTATCTTTATGTTTATTTTCGGGCGATTTGGGTTGATTTTAATAATTATCTTTACGTTTTTTTTGGGTGATTTGGGTCGATTTTTTATTATTATCTTTACGTTTTTTTGGGCGATTTGGGGTGGGAATGGGTCGATTTTAATAATTATCTTTACGTTTTTTTTGGGTGATTTGGGTCGATTTTTATTATTATCTTTACGTTTATTTTCGGGCGATTTGGGTCGATTTTAATAATTATCTTTACATTTTTTTCGGGTGATTTAGGTGGGAACGGGTCGATTTTTTATTATTATCTTTACGTTTTTTTTTCGGGCGATTTGGGTCGATTTTAATAATTATCTTTATGTTTTTTATGGGTGATTTGGGTTGATTTAATAATTATTTTTACGTTTTTTTTGGGTAATTTGGGTGGGAACAGGTTGATTTTAATAATTATTTTTATGTTTTTTTTGGGTGATTTGGTGGGAACGGGTTGATTTTAATAATTATCTACATTTTTGGGGTGATTTTGGGTTGATTTTTCTTTATTTTTATATTTTTTGGGCGATTTCGGAAGGAATGAATCATATTTTTATCATATATTATTTATTTATCTATATTTAGGATGATTTAAGAGAATTTTGGAAGGAAATGGATCATATTTTATTATTTTATTATTTTATTTTTAATAGGAAATTAATCAGTAGATTTTAGTGATATTTTGTTATATTTTTGCAAATTTATATTAGGTTTTTATTATTAATAAAATTTTAATATTTAATAAATTTAATAAATAAAATGTACCGATTATTGATGTTGAATTGCTTGTCTAATTGGAGTCTATTGGCATTGATTAATGTCTGAATTGTTGCCGAATTGATACTGAATTGTAGGTTGATTTATGGTTGAATTGCTTATCTGATTATAGTCGATTGGCATCGATCGGCATCTGAATTGTTGCTGAATTGAGTCTGATTTATGGTTATTTAAGTTCTAAATTGATGTCAAATGGCTATGTCCGATTGGAGTTGATCGGCATTGATCAGCGTCTGAATTGTTGCCGAATTGAGGCTGATTTATGGTTATTTAAGTTCTGAATTGATGCCAAATGGCCATGTCCGATTGGAGTCGATCGGCGTCTAATGGCGTCTGAATTGTTGCTAAATTGAGGCCAGTTTTAGGCTGATTTATGGTTGAATTTAAGTTCCGAATGGCCATGTCCGATTAGGATCGATCATTGTATATCAGCACCTGTTTGTGCTGATCGAAAAACATGGTAAATCAGACGTAAATAGTATCAAAATCAGCCTAAAATTGGCTATCCAATTTTTAGCTGATTTAGACTATTTCGACTAGTGTATAATTATAAAATAATTTTAAAAATAAATAAATTTAGTAAATTTAAATTAATATAAAAATATAGTTAATTAAAAAATTACCATTTGTAGTTAATATATCTAATTAAATTTAAGTAAATGTTAACTTCAATAAAAATATATTTACTTTCTATAATATATCAAATAATAAATAAAAAATTAGTTATATTTAATTTAATATAAAATATTAATAAAATAATCTAACTTACTCCCTATATATAATATTATTTTTAAAATTAATACAAAAAAGAAAATAGATAATTAAATTTTTTAAACAAAAATTTATAGTTAGCATTTTATATAATATATTAAAAATAACTTACATCCTGTAATGTATATATTTTAATAAATAAGAGATTAAATTATATAGTTTAAATCATTAAAGATAAACTTACTTTCTATAATATATTGTTAATTATATAATTATAAAATTTTAGTTATTTAAATTACACATATAATATTTAAATAAATCAAATAACTCACTACCTGTAATATTTATTTTTTAAATAAATAAATTTAATTAAACTTAATAAATAATATAAAATATAATAAGAATTAAATAACTTATAATCTATAATCATTAAATATTGAAATTATAATTAATACAAAAAAATTGTAAAGATAAGTATATAATAAAATAAAAATAAAGTTTATCAGCTTCATTCTCAATTATTAAATCTACTTCTTAGTCTAATATTTTTATAAGATTATAGAAAGAAAAATTACAATCATTCGAATAATAATTATCATTATTTATATTAAAGTAAAGTAATATAAATTCTGTAATTTAAGACGAAATTAATATATTGAAATGGCTAATTATTTTGCAGATCAATCAAAAAATGTTTATTAATAAAAAAAAATAGTATCACTAAATTTAATCATCAGCTATCTCGTAATTTTTAGAATTAGATATAATGCTGGTAGAAATTTAATTTTCAGATAGGATTTTAATGATTAAAGAATATTTTACTGGTGTCGATAAAACATTAACATTATAAATTATATAGTAACTGCAGAGAATGAATATTATTAAAGAAAATTATATTTATTAGTTATTTTCACAAAGTTTATTATATTTATTATATTATTATTTTACATAATAAAGCTAAGTTTTGGTATAAAATATCAAAAGTCTGATATAATTGAAGAATGTAGTTAATGAGTTTACTTCTAAAATCTTATAAATTCTATAATATTAATTTAAACTTTTATTGATTCCATATTTCTATATATAGTTATAGGACAAAACTATAACACATTTTGGTAAAAGTCAAAACTTTTCAGAATTTATTTTGATAGTTTTGATAGACTTTAATAATTTTGATAGGTTTTGAATAATGTTACATATAATAGATATAACAGAATTGAAAGATTATAATGTTTTGCCAAAAATTTGTAACTATTTATCATAATTTTGCAACTAGTTGTAATTATGTAATATTCATAATTGGTGTAATATTCAAAATATAATTCATGCAAAGATTATGTGTAAATATTCAATACATAATTATCAGTAGTAAATTTGCTCTTTATAAAACTTTAATTTTATAACATTAACATATTTTTTGCTTTCTTTTTGCTAAACTTAAGGTAAATTCAAGAGGAGTTTTTTCTGTAGTAATTTATTTAAGAATATTATTAATGTAATTTTACTTTATTTTTACAGATAATTTTCTTTAAATAGTCTATAGGTGTACTATACAATATCATGAAAATTATTTTCAGATCTATTCTTAATTAACTATAAATTAGATATTAGGATTTTAATATAAATTTTATATTGTAATTAATTAAATTTTTAATAAAAAACTAAATTAGGTTAGTGTACAGCAACTTTATCACTGCTAGATATAGTTATTAGAATCGATTTAATTATCATTTCTCAAGACTCAATTAATAAAATATAAGATTGATCTATTGAGTGAACATTCTAAATAAATTAATTCTAAAAATAAAAATACTATAAATTAAAAAAATAGAAAATATAATATGCAAATTAAAATTAAAAAAAATATTAAATATTAGAACCCATAATTATAAAAAAATTTTAAATGCAGATATTTAAAAATTAAATATAAAAAAGTTCAATAAATTAATTAATTAAACAAAAATATAATATAAAAAAATACAAAATTAAAAAAATAGAAAATAGAAAATAAAATTAAAAAATTAAAGTAAAATATTTAATTATTTTAATAAAAAAAAATTAAATTAAATTTATCAATCTGATTTTATTATAACTGACTAGCAATTCTACCTAGGCGATAAGTAAAGTCACTATCACGATGATAAAAATAAAGTTTTAATAAATTTATAAAAAATAATATTTTTATAAATATTTCATTTTTTTAATTTTTAATTTGAATACGTTTAATTTTCCTTTCAATTTTTTTTAATTTTTGTTTAATTTATTTATTTTTTAATTGTTTTTTAATTTTTTATCATTTTTTTTTATTCTTTCAATTTTGGATTTATTTTTTTTATTTTTTTATTTTTTAATTTATTTTTTTAATTTTAAATTTTAATTTTTTTTTAATTTTTAATTTTACAGTTTTTTATTAATTTTAATACCCATTAATTTTTTTTAAAAATTTTTTAAAATTTAAAATAATTTTTTATATCTGCAAAAATTTTTTTTATAATTGCTAATTTAATTTTAAACTTTTTTATTTTAAATTTAAATAATTTAAATATCTGCTATTTTTTATTAAAGATTTTTTTTTTATAATCACATTCTAATATTTAATTTTTTTTAATATTATTCAATTAATTATTTTTAATTAGTATAAATATATATTTTATTTTTTTTATTTAATGAGTGAAATAATAAACAATAAAAATAATAATAAAAAGAAAATTTTGTCATACATCTGATTGTACTGCTATGACAAACTGACTGATCTGAATCTAAAGAAATTACCCTAAAGAGAAAGAAAAATATATATACAGTCTGTGATATAAATATCTAAAATTTATCATGACAAATAAAGATATTATAAATCTTATTTTATTAGTTTCATATTTATGCTATTCGTAAATTATAATATACAGATTAACAAAATAAAAAAAATTAATAATTAATTGTAAGCCTTTTTTTTCTATAATTTTATTAATCTGACCTGACATACTATCCGCTAAATTAAAGAAAACATTTTAATCAATACTGTCTTATTCCTGTTGAATTATGCCCTAAAAAGCAACTGCACTAAGCACTTTTTTTTTCTAATCCAATTATTAAGCCTTTTCTCCACTTTTGTTTAAGAATAGCCTATAAATTTTCAATTGAATTCAAATTGAGGGAGTTTGTAGGCCAATCGATTATCAGAATATTATTTGCTACGAAAAATTATTGAGTACGCTCTGCTATATGGGTTGGTGCATTATCTTGTTAGAAGTACTACCCATAGCTAGCATCGTGAGTATTAAGAACAAGCTGAGATTGAAGAATTTTACAATATTTTTCAGAATTCATATTTCCTGTAAATAATTCAATTCCAATCAGTCCTTGATGAGAAAATGCATTCCAAATATGTATTTTATATGGATGTTTTACCATAGAATATGATAGACGTGTATTACAAGCTTTGTAACGTACTAATAGAGTATTACTAAATATTTGAAAAGTGCTTTCATCTGAAAAAATTGTATGAGACCAATCATCTTAGTTATGCCTTAAAGTCTACTGGAAATATCTTCAATATGATTTTGTTTAAGAAGAGAAACAGCTTGTGGCCTACAAATCACATAATTAAGTTTATTTTTAAGGATGTGTTAGATAGTCTGAGTTGATGTATTAAGGTCTAAATAAATATTATTCAGTTTTATTGTCATTAAAAATGAAGATATTGCATTATTAACTTGAACGAGATGATCAAGATATCGATGTTTATTAGAAGTAAGAACAAGAGGACGATCAGGATAAGGTAAGTGTTCAACATCTCCAGTTTTTTTTAATCAATTGATAATATTATAAACAGTAGAGTTTGAATAACTAGTTATTTTGATTATTTCAGAGGTTTTCATATATTTTTAACCCATAATTCCTTTACAGTTAAATGTTTTGTTTCAAAAACTGAAATGGGTATCATGGATTAAGTTTTTTGTTGATAAATAATCACATGAAATTTTTGTGGCATTATTTTATATCTATAAATAGTTAAAAAATTGCTATTTTGATTTTTATTTTGGTCAGACATAAATTAGTGGTATAGGGACTTTTTGTGCTACTGATAAAATTCTGGATATTTATATCACGGACTGTAAAAAAAATAAAAAAAAAATAAGATTAGTAATCCCAATTAATGAAAAAAAGGATTGAGTCACACATACCTAATTACGTTACTACAATGAGTTGAAGAGTCTGTTTAAAATGCTGTGCTCACATTCATCTGAAAAAGCAGAATCAATTATAACCTACAAAATTGAAAAAAAGTGATTATTATATATTTTTTTATATTTTTATCATTATTATTTTTATATTTTTTATTCATCTTTCTTAATCTGTTAGTTTTTGTTTTTATTTTTTATTTTTTTTATGTAATTTTATTTGTTCTCCCTCCCTTCGTTATTTTTTTTTATTTTCTATAATTTATTTTATTTTTTTATTTTTTTTTATATTTTTAAAATTATTATTTATTTTATTTTTATCATTATCATTATTATTATTTTTTTTATATTTTTTATTTATCTATCTTCTTCCTTTTCATTATTTTTTTTGTTTTTATTTTTTATTTTTTTATGTAATTTTATTTGTTATTTGTTCCCACTCCTCCCATATTTTTTATAATTTTTTATTTTTATTTTTATCATTATTTTTTTTTATATTTTTTATTCACTCCTGTTATTTTTTTTCTTTTTAATTTTTATATATATTATTTTTTCTAGATTTTTTATTTTTCTATTTAATTTATTATTTTTTTTAATTATTAATAATAACAATTGTGACTGCATCACTATGATAGGCTAAAGAGTATCACATCCAAAAGGGCAGAATCAGTCCTAACTAAAATTAAAAAAAACCATTAGATTTTGATTAATAATCAAAAATTAATAATCAAAAAAAAGTAAGTAAATATAAAAAAGTTACTATTTTACTGCACTGCTACAATAATTTAAAGTGGTGAATCTTCTGATTTAACCTATAAAATATAAACTAAAAATAATAAAATAAAATTATTAATCAATAATTATGTAATAGAAATAAACAATACATAATATTAGAAAAAACAATTAAAGAAAATTTTAACCAATATAGTCTAAAAATATTATATGATGATATTGAAAGAATTTGAAGAATTCATTCAGAGTTAAAAATTTTGTTATATACAGCTTCTAACGAAAAGAATGGTGGAAAGTTTTTTTTGAATAATAAAAGTTTTTAATAAATAACTTTCAAAATTTTTTTTATTATCAAATGCTTTTGATTAAGGAATTATACACTTAAAAAATTAAAATACAAAAAGTATTCTCCTTCTCTGTCAATCTGGATTTAAATACAAGTTAAAATACTAAAAAATTAGAAAGTTAGTCTTTCTTTTTATTAATTTAACTTCATGCTTTTTATTTCCTACTTCTTTAATTAAAATATATTATTTTTATTGTAAAACATTTAGCTAAACATTTTTTTATTAGTGGGTAAAGCTCGTTAATATAGTAAAATATTTTGTAATCTTAATTTTAATGATCAAACACTCAAATTTGACCTTATTTCACAATCGCAAAAATTTTTTCATATTAAAATATGCATTATGAACTTTAAACAATACACATAGCATTTGGACTAGTAATACATATAAAATACTATGTAATTATTTATACAAATTCTTACAAAAAAATGTTAATTATATAGTAAAAGATTATATCCCATTCTTTTCATCAGGAACTGTATTAAATGATAATTAACATATAAATTCAAAAGATTCTGAATACTATCTATATATTTTGTACAGTGATTTCTATAATTATTGTATTACTTCATTTGTAATTTTTAAATTATAATAAATAAAAATTCAATGATTGAATGATTTGTAGATTTAATTAATATATGTTTGAGTCTTCTTTTATAATATATTCAAATTTAAATTTTTTTATTTATAATTATAAAAAATTTTTTTGTAACTATAAATTTTATGATATAATACTTCTGGTATATATAACAAATAAAATCAAAAACATAAATTTTTCAAATTTTTTTAACAAACTATACTCTAATTTTATTTAATAAAATTATCACCAACTTGTATATCCCCTATTAGCTTTAAGTACATCTTTAACTCATTGTGATATAGTATTAATTAGCTTTAAACAAAAATCAGCATCAATTTGATTCTATACTAATTGTATCTTATTTCACAAATTTTCTACACTAATAATATTATCAGAAAGCTGTCGCAAATGATGATTAATTTTATTTCTATAGATTTAAGTCTGATCATTATACTGACCAATCTAAAATTTCAATATTATTATCATTAAACTACTTGTATGTTTTTTTGCCGTATGTTTTGAATCATCCTATTATAAAATGTCATTATTTACATTCAAATTATATATGCTAAGGATCCCTTAGTTTAATATGCTGTGGTTGTAAAGGTGAATTTGAATCTTTTCAATATCACTCTCTCCCATCTGAGCCAAAAATTAAAAATTTACTCTCATTTGATTACACTACTTTTCACCAATCTTCTATAGTTCAATTCTTATATTTTTAAGCAAATTTTTTCATACTTTTCTATATCTCTTTAGCAGCAATGGTTTTTTAACTTTAGCTACAAGACATTGTCTTTTCAATAAATGTCGAATAGTAATATTTTCATTAGAAATTAAAGATTTTTGAATTTTAATAGCATTTGTATATTCATCTAATTTAATAAGCCTGGCAATATTCCTATCATGATATTCTGTAAGTATTCTTAGGCGGTGTTAACATTACTCTTTTCATCAAATAAATTAACTATGATTTGAAGTCAGGGAGACAATAGCTATGACTTAAATCCAATCAACTTGACACGCTGTTTATTAGAGAG
>CAJVPQ010003676.1:0-10658 GCA_910591825.1 Funneliformis caledonium
CGGTCTGTAGGTCTGTATAATAAGACTTATAGGTCTCAGGACTAGGACCAGACCAAGACTAACTTTAACAACCCTAGGCATTATGTATAATATACAATAAATTTTATTATATAATAAAGTTATTAATTTTTATAAATTTAAAAATCTATGAATTATAATTTCTAAAACTTTAACCAAGTTAAAAGTTTCGGTTAATTTTATCAATGTATAAAAAATATATATATTATAAAATAAACAATAATTTGTTAATTTTGAATAGATAACAAAACCTTTTAAATTATAGTTTAAAATAAAAACTATTTTAACAAAGCGAAAAAAAAAAAAAAAAATGTTACATTTTTGTTACTCAAAATGAAAAATATTGAAGATCTACATGTCAAATGATTGTTATTATTTTTAATATATATGAATAATTACTTCAAGAAAAGCATAAATATTATTATGAATAAGGATAAAATATTTAGCAGAATTGATGCCCCCCAAAATAATCAAGAAGTAACTATGATTTACCCGCAAACTACTATCCTCAAAGTCACCAAGTTTAAAATTTGTTAAATAAGAGGTTCTAAGCACTTTCTTGCTCAAAACAGCGAATAGGACAGCTTAAACAAATCCTTTTCTTGGGTGATTACTCTTCACCAAAAAAAATCCTGATATAAGTGGGGACGATAGTGGTGATGAAGGTAATCGTGAAGGAGGTATTCGCGGAGGAGATGTTACCCTTTGTATTGACTATAAGCATAGGTAAGTTAAAACCCGGGTTCAAGAAATAAAAATACATGACTGTGAATTATACTTACAGGGTTAGTCCTATGACACCTTCTTGATGAAGGCCCAACATTGTAATTGACAAGTTCTCGAACACAAGATTATAAGTATGGGTTGGAGGCGATGGTGTTGGCTGAAGAATCGTTATCATCTCTTTCATTATAAAAACCACTCAAATAAAAATCTCCAAAAATCTTCAAAATTCCCCTCATTAGGGTTATCCCAAGATCAGGCTCTTCATCCATATCTCTTCTTTTTCGAGAACTATAGGAGATTGAACCGGCTGAAGATTCATTATCATCCCCTTCACTATGATCAAAATCTTTTCCAAAATCTTCAAAATTTTCCCTCGTTAGGGTTTATTCTGAGATCAGGCTCTTTATCCATATCTTTTCCTTCATACCATTTACTGGTGAGCTCAGCAAGATTAGCCCTTTCCATTTGTATCTTTTCATCAAGATCAGAAATAATTCGAAGGTAGCGCTCCTTCTCAGATTGATAATTTATTACAGCCCGCCTCTGTATATAATATAGTTTATGTAAGATGAATTAATTCACTGAAAGACCAAATTGGTTTTTTCTGGGTTCAGGAATAGAGTTGCGGGATCCTACTTATTAGTTTTAGGACACACCAATATTTGTTGGAAAAAAAAAAATTGGATATTATTTAAAATTAGTTTGCACTTACGCTTTGTTATTTCAGAAACGGTATGTGGATAAATAATTCTAAAGAATTTGCAAAGTTATTCAATTGTTTTTAAAATATAAATATTATAATCATACACTCAATTTACACTTACTGGTCACGCAACGTGCCCAGTGATAAGTAAGGACGTTGGGGAATATAAAAATATCTCTTGGATTTAGTCGATGAACAGTACCACTTAAAAGAAATTTCAACATTTGTAATTAAAGTTAGACGGTATTGAGAATTGTCAAGTATATGCTAGGTATATATACTTACCGTAAACAGGCAGAGACAACCTAAAATTCTAAATAAACTACTTTTGCCACATCCATTAGGTGCAACAATCAAAAAGTGTATGCTTGGTCTCACATAGAAATTCAATTTTTTAATAAACATCCCCTTTAGGGATACTATAGGCACATCAATGAATTCAATAGTTGCTGCATCTTCAATGACTTCTTCACGACCCGATAATACTGCGGCGTTTTCATCAGTTGAAACTGAAGAAACAAGTTGTTTTTCATAACGACCTGCTTTTACAGCATCAAAGGTATCCAAAAGTTCAGGTATCTTTTTAGATAATAAAATGGAGGTAAATATGGTGTTCAAAAAGTAAATGAGATTTTTTTTTTTTTAAAAAAAATAATAATAAAAATAAAATAATAAAATTACTCGGGCAGTGTAGCCAGCCAACTCGGTAATTTCCTTATAAGAATACATTATGCGTCCGAAAGCATCTGAAGAGCTTAACAATAATCTGCGGTTGGTGATAAATCCTAAACAATAATGTTTTAATTGTAATTAAAAATATATCTCTAAATGAGAAGAATTGTTAACAGTATCATACCTTCTGCACGAGAACCAAGATCGCCTTTATTTACTCCCGGCACAGTAAAGAACACAGGAACAGAGCAAAGGATTAAACCCAAAACACCACACAAATATTTAATGATAAAATCCTCCATCATACCGTGGAAAACGCGCACGGAAGATTCTATTAACATGTTTGATCAATGCAAAATAATTGCGATCTAAAATAGCCTTTTCAACTTCATGACCAGAATAAAGCGCAATTTCTTCTGCATTTTCAATTAAGCGTGAATGCGTAAATCTAAATTCACCTTAATTTAGTAATTAAAAATATTAGCGACATGAATATTATTACTAATAAAATAAAATAACAACAATTACCTCGAGCCTCTGTTTTTCAGCGACATCTTTCCAAACGGCGGTGTTAATGCTCGCAGTATTACGGATGATTTATGAACCATCAATGATAATGCAAATAATCCCTCTCCTACTACGTTCTTTGCTAATTGTATATTATAAATGAAAATCCAATATTGGTTTGGCAAGATTGGAACATAATTCGGAAAGAAAGTTGTAAAATTTCATTGTATCAACCGTAACGCACCTTTAATAATCAGAAAAAATCATGAAATAGATTTAAAATGTGTTTTTTTTTTTTTAAAAAAAAAAAAAATGAAATAAAACTTACTGGTTAGCATTTGTTTAAACCATCACTAAATTTCAATGACATATCGGACAAACATTTTTGATGAATATGTTGAGTAACGAGTTCGGAATTGTATAGCCAATTAGCATAGCAGGCTTTCTATTTTATCAACATGTCGATCACTTTGTGGGACCTATAAGTTGTAAATTGTTAGATAGTTATACAATAAAAATAAATAATTATCATAATTATAATAAAGTTCTTACCAACATATCTTGTGATGTAAATTTTGTTCTTACTACTCCACAAACAAACGGATCTTTTACACATTCTCACTTTTTAAAAATCCTATAAACTTTATTAACAGTAGCTTCGCTAACATATAACCCTTTAGCAATTTTCTTCTGTGTAAAACCCTCAACCTGACAGTAAATATACATCTTAGATCTTCACTTAAACTCTTTCCCATTTGATCTTTAGTAAGAGTTAGTATATATTGGATACGCCGATCACCAGATTTCGAGAAAATCGCAATTTATTATTCGTCATTAATTTTGCCGATCATTGCCAAAAAAATTATTTTTTAAAAAAAACGGACTTTATAACTTCGAATTTTTTTTTTTTTGCAAGTAATGAGAACATTGGCTTTCTTTGTATATATTTATTTTTAAAATTTATGTACTTTATAAGCTATATAATATAGTCTTAATGAAGTTTATGAAATATTTAACAATTATTTCGTTCTAAAAATTTTTATTTTTTTTTAAGATTCCAATGACAAAAATGATAATAATATTTAATAATGATACCAGCAACAAAAGAATGAGCAAAAAGTTATTTAAAAATTTTAACCTGACTATAACATTCTAATTTAATTTTTTCCAATTCACTTCGTAATTTCTTCATCAGATGTGTTTTCATCATCATCTGTTATCATCAGTTGTATTTTTTTTAACAAAAAAGTATTTTCCAGTTCTTCTAAGGCAGATAATATAGTATTATTTTAATATCACTATTAAAATATATACCATATCCCATATTATTTAGATGATTGCGAAGGTTTTTTACAATGAAAAAGAAAAAAAAGATTAAAGTTTTGTGCCAAAATTTGCGCCTTTTTACTAATAAAGTATAAATAGAAAATATATTTTTCGAAAGGTTAGGTCTGTGATCATGTAATCATCAAAAAAATCTCAAAATATGATCGGTCGACGTATCGTCTCCTTTTGCTGTGGTGGTCCCATATATTATTTTTGAAGGAATATTTGTTTTACACTAAGACGCGTAAAAAATTTGAGAATTTGTGAAAATTCAACTAATAGGAACACTATTTTGTAAATTTGAAGGAAAAAAGTTTGTCCTATACTTATAAAACTATACTTTAGTAAATAGGAAACATATAGTGTTTATTATATATTTCAAATTCGCGAATTTATATTTCTGTCACATGATTGAAGTTGAAAACAGCGATAAAATTTTATCTTCATTTAAATGATTTTTATTGTTATTTTTGTGAATTATAATCTCAAAATAAAAAAAAATTGTATGAAAAATTATATATATGTTAACGTTAAACGTTAAATGATCTTTATTTATTATTTTTATTGATTATTGAAAAGCGGTTTTGTATTATTGAATCTAAATCAATGTTACACATGATCCTGAAATCCGATTGGGCCTTATACGCGCCGTGACTTTTTGGGGTAGTTTAAAATTACCATAGTGAGTTTCATATGTATATTTCTCCGTAATTTATCATTTTTTTTCGCCAGACTCCTAAACATTTTTTGTCATGTCTAATGAAATACGAGAAATATACGTTGGTCACAACGAGCTTGTATCATATCTAAGGGACCATCGAAACAAGTCAAAGTCATTTCATAGGTTCTTATTTTTTTATAGAGAAAGAATCGTTGAATCGTCACTTTTTTTCTCAGCAACTTCCTGGCAAGAATATGATAATGCTTGGCCTGCTCGTTTTCTGAAAGTAGCAAAAGAGATAAAACAAATCAATTTTGGTACTTTGAAAGATAAGGTGCGTTAAGCAAAAAAGAGATAAAACAGTCAATTTTAGGTACTTTGAAGATAAGGTGCGTTTTTTATTTTGCAAAGAAAAGACAACTCCCAGTCGAACCGCGGCTTGCATTGGGAGAATTACTGTGCTTATGATCGCTGGTAACCAACCCAGTCTTTGTAGTTCAGGCGTCTTATCTTTGTCGCTGGTAAAGGTCTGCTAATTTCAGAGAAGAAATTGGCTATGTACCTTCCTTTATCACTAAATAAAAAAACCATCGCACTATTAACACTACCTTTTCTCATCAGATTCGATTAGAACGTGATGGAGAAAACTTGAAGGATTACTGGAAAGAAGTCATTCTGGAATGTAAGACGGTAAGTAGGATCCCGCAATTCTATTCCTGAACCCAGAAAAAACAATTTGGTCTTTCAGTGAATTAATTCATATTATATACAGAGGCGGGCTGTAATAAATTATCAATCTGAGAAGGAGCGCTACCTTCGAATTATTTCTGATCTTGATGAAAAGATACAAATGGAAAGGGCTAATCTTGCTGAGCTCACCAGCAAATGGTATAAAAGAAAAGATGTGGATAAAGAGCCTGATCTCAGAATAAACCCTAACGAGGGAGATTTTGAAGATTTTGGAACAGATTTTGATCATAGTGAAGGGAATAATAATGAATCTTCAGCCGGTTCAACCTCCTATAGTTCTCGAAAAAGAAGAGATATGGATGAAGAGCCTGATTTTAGGATAAACCCTATTGAGGGGAATTTTGAAGATTTTGGAGATGGTTTTGATTTGGGTGGTATTTATAATGAAAGAGATAACGATTCTTCAGCCAATTCAATTTCTCGACAAAGGAGTGTTAGGAGTGTAACACCTTCGCCTCCAACACATAATTATAATCTTCGTGTTGGAGAACCTATCAATTATAATGTTGGGTCTTCATCAAAAAGGCGGCGTCATAGGACTAACCCTGTAAGTATAATTCACAGTCATGTATTTTTTCTTGAACCCGGGTTTTAACTTACCTATGTTTATAGTCTATACGAAGGGTAACATCTCCACGAATAACTCCTTCACAAAGATCTTCAACTCCACCATCACCTCTACGAATACCTCCTTTACCTTCATCACCACTATCATCCCCATTTATATCAGATTTTTTTGGTGAAGAGCAACCCAAGAAAAGGATTTGTTTAAGCTGTCCTATTCACTGTTTTGAACAAGAAAGTGTTTAGAACCTCTTTAAGACCCAATCCGCATATGATCGGCAGTGAATTACAAAACTTTACTATAGGATGGCGTCAGATTTGACAGGTGCGTATATATACGTATATTGGAATTTCAATATTATTATTTATTATTTTTGACAAATAAAAACAATTATAACTTTATTTTTATGCATTTTTATGCGCTTATAATTAATATCATGCCGTTCTAGCATTTTCTCTTGCTTCTAATTCACGTATTGTCATAACTTCTTTCCATTTCCGTGAGAAACCAGTAATCCAATTCTGAATGGTAGAAGTTTTGGGTATGTCATTTTCGTCAAGTTCTCCGAGTTGAACACGACGCACAAGCTCTTCATGCATTTGTTCAGCTGAAAATTTGTTATTTGGATTTGCAGTTCCGGTATGAAACATATTTTCCAATAAATGTTTCACATCTTTTGATATTCGTTTCCATGGTTCTCGTTTGTAATTCTTGTTTGATTTTAGAGCCCATCCAGACACAAATACGTCATGACTATTATTACCAAATCAATGATTAGTATAACGAATTTATAATATTACAATAAAATATTTATTACCTTTGTATCGCATCTGTAATATTCATACTATTCACATTTGAACTCAAAAGGTTTAGATCCTGTATATTGATTAGTTTTATTTTTCTATATAAAACCTTTTTTTCGTATCAAATTATTCATACCAATTCCACCAATTCATGGTTATTAGTAGCAGAGTCTTCTAGATTACAAAAACATTATTAGCATTTATGGGAAGTGTTGAGATAAAAATCGCAAAAAAGTTGTACCTTCACTGGTAACAATAGGTAGCGTTCACTTTTTAGAGGATTCTGTATGAGTAAAAAATTCTGGGTTGGGTTTTCTATTTTTTTTCTGTTTTTGAATCTTTTCTATTTGAGCTGGAGACTACCTCTTCCATTCTCCAATTTCGGGTAGTACACAAATCCTACGTCCTCACCTTGATCTGGTCATGTCCATTCATGTAGACTTTTAATTCTGGCTATTGTTCCAATTTTTTCTTTCTCTACATAATAATATTATCATTGATGATCAAAATATTACTTGATTTCCAAATAATGAAATTGAAATACCTTTATCACGATTTGGCAGTAAGTTAGCAACTTTTGTTCCTGCAATATCATGGATTGCTGTTTCTATATCATTACAGCATAGCGGGCTTTCTTAATTATCACAAAAATGTTGATCATTTTGCCGATCATTTTTTATTATATCACATAATAAAAAAATCGGTTTGTCACGATAAATTTAATAAGTCTTCGTATTAATATTCTCACTAATTTTGCATTTAATCGAAGCTTGAATTTATTAAAACTGAATTACCATTAGCCAGCTTTTAAAAGCAATAGCAATTTGACTAATAATTAATAAATTAAAACAGTACAGTATGTATATCAGGGTTAAAAATAGGGTTTTAGATTTATCGGAAATTTTGCCAATGAGTTTTCAATTTATCGGTTTTTTTGAAAAATTATCGGAAAAATTTCCGATCATATATAAATTTTTCGGTTATTAAAAAAAATAAAAAAAATTGATTTTGTATTTAACCAAACATTATCGTTATATTAATTTATTTAATTCTTCTTTTACAACTTTGATACCAAATTTGTAATGCGCTATCAAAATTAAAATCTATTAAATTTACATCATACAACCCAATTGTCATTCATTATTAAGCTGATTACGAATATCAGTCTTAATTAAATTTTGTTTAGAAAACCCCCTTTCACAATCTACACTAGAAAATGGTATAGAATAAAATATATTAATTAAAACAAGAATATTAGGATATATATCAGAATGATATTGAAATAATAGTGAAAGGAAATTATCAGTAGAAAGTTTTTCATAATTTGCTAGAACTATAGCTTTAAAATTATCCCATTTATCACGGCATCAATAATTGGCATTGGGTAATTAAGCTCTTTAGCTATTCCATAAATATTAATTAACTTTTCTAATTCTTCTTCATCATAATCAACTAAACTTTCTTTATCCTTATTTTCATGACAGATAAAATTGATCTATATGAAAATCTGTCATTAATTTCACAAATGACAGCTGCTGCAAATTCCATAATTTCTAGTTGTAAATTAATTTTATCCTCAGATTTAAATAAAATATGGTGATCTCCAATAAAAGAATCTTCTGCTGGTGGTATTTTTAATAAAAAATCATTTAGATGTGCACTTAACTTTGGATTTCCATAATCATCAACATCTAAATATTCATGTTGTATTTTTGAATCGTAGAATTAATTATAGGATCAATATCAGAAAACATAATATATCTTCGTTGAAACATCTTATTAAGTTCCATTAAATGACCTAAGATATTATATAAAAAGTGTAAAAAAGACAAAACTTTCCAATTACAGATTTTAGAATATAAATCAAATATTGATTGTTGTTTTTAAAAAGAAGTTGTTGTTGCTATTTCAAAAAATGTATTCAGTAATAGTTGGATAGATATACATATACTTTTAACTACTTCATACTAAGATAACCATCTAATCTCAAAGATATTCTTTATTTTTAAAATTGGGTGATCTAATACTGACTGAAATTGCCTTAAAGTATTAACTCTTTTTACAGCATTACTAAAGAAATTATATGTTTCTTTAATTAAGGTTTTGATATATTTACAAAAAGACACTTTCTTTTGAGTTGAATTACAAACTAACGCTAATCTATGTACAATGCAATGACTTATAAATAAATAAGAATTTTTATTTGTAAGTTTGTTGCTATACCATTATTTTTACCAAGTATTACACTAGCTCCATTTGATGAAAAAAACATAATTTTTTTTTCTAATCCTAAATTAATAAAGTAATAAATTAAATTAATTTAATTAATAAAAATTAAAATTTTAATAAATTAATGATAAATTAATTCAAATAAAGTAAATATAGCTAAAAAAAAAAAATAGTTTTAGCATCTTTACTATTTAAATGTAATAGTTTTACATATTTGACTTTAATAAAACCTCTTAAACAATATTTAATATAAAAAATTATATGTGATTCTATACTAATATCTGTACTTTCATCTATCATAATACTAATACTTATAGTTTCATAAAGTTCATTTCACAGTTCTTTTTCAATTAATAAAGATATTGTTGATAATAAATCCTTTGCAGATATAAGATTTTTGTATATTATAGAATTTGAGTTAAAAATTAAGTTAAGACTTTCAAGTGCATGTCTAAGTTATACTAATTGAGAAAATTGATAGAGTGAAAGATTATTTTTCGCTATAAAATAAATAATTTTCATTAAGTTTTCTATATACTTATTTGCGTGATTTACTGTATTTGAAGTAGCTTTAACTATTAAAAGTCTAGCCTTTTTTTTTTTAAAGTTTCTTTATGTTCATTACTATTAACATAATTTTGAATTACTGATTTTTTACTAATATTTTTTGAATTTAAATTCAAATTAATCAAATTATAAATTATTAAATTATTTTAAAATCATTAAAAATTAATTTGTTAATAATAATAAATAACTAACCTTCTTTAATGAAAGGAATATTAATATTATGAAATCTATATAATTCACAGTACATTTTTTTTCTTCAGAATTATATTTAACCATAAAAATTCTTTGAGCCATTTTTTTTGAAATCCCTTTTTATTAATTTTTACTTTTGTTTTTTTTAATATATGAAGATTTTTTTTCTGAGAAAGTAGAACTTCATTTACTTCTTCTGTAGAAGATAAATCTTCTTCACTTTCAGATAAAGATTTATCTTCAGTTAATTTATCTTTATTATCATTATTTTATTAGTATTGACATTAATTGTTTTATAGTAACGAAGAATATTAGATATTTTTTACATTTCAAGGTAAAAAATAAAAAAATTCATATTCAGAATATAAATTCAGATTATCTGCATATTACAATTTACAAATAAATCATGATTTTTAAAATAATTTACTTAAAATTATTATTGGCAAAAAAACTGATTAATCTCAATTTTTGGTTGCTTTTAAAATTTATCAGTTTTTTCTGATTTTTACAGTTATATTTTTAACTCTGATGTATATGCCAATAAAAAATTTAATATAAAAATTCCATAAAAATATAAAGTTTTATAATGTATAATTTTATAGAATTTCAGTATAATGTATACGTTTTTTCCTTAAATAAAAACTATAAACTTAATACGGAAAAGTGGTAAAAAACATATACAAAAAATAAGGAAAAAATGTAATGCTTTAACAGATGCAAAAATTATGAAAAAAATGTATATTTTATAATGCTTTAACAGATACAAAAAACTATAAACTTAATACAGAAAAGTGGGAAAAAACATATACAAAAAATAAGAAAAAAACGTATATTTTATAATATTTTTAATGAATGCAAAATCATGGATAAAACATATATTTTATATGCTTTAATTAAGCAATTTAGATTTTATTAATATAATAAAAATTTAAAAATTAA
>CAJVPQ010003677.1:0-10658 GCA_910591825.1 Funneliformis caledonium
ATAAATTATATATTTAAAAAATTTTTACAAATTTAATTACGTGATTTTATTTTTGAGTATAGGTGAAATGTACCATAATCCTTTTGATGAACTTCCTGTATCATATAAACCAGAAAAATTACGTTTAGCAAGAATAGATAGATTGAAAAGTATAGTAGGTAAAGTTGCAAACACTGTAGTAATATTGCAGATTCTATAGGTCATTTAAGTAATCAATTAGAAAGAATGTCACTTAATGATCAATCTTGAAAGCCTTTTTATTGTAGTAATTGTGAATAGAAAGGGCATAAGAAAAATAACTATCCTAGATTAAATCCTGTAGTTAAATCAAATTTTACCTAGTGTTATTATCCTCAACTTTCATCTACACAGTCCTAATACACGTCTCCAAATTCTGATAATGAGGAAAATGATAGGGATGGTTATGAAGAAGAAATGAAAAAGTAGTATGATTTATCAGTAAAAAAAAAAGATAAATGATAAGTTAGCCAGTAATACTAATGCAATCTCACCTCTAGAGTTCAATCAGCTGAAAATATATAATGAATTATTTCCAAAACTTTTACCGGCAATGTGAAAAATGTGTTAGTCTCATATAGTTCAGGAGAAAGAATCAAAATCAGATGAGTGGTTTTCATTATTACAATATCTGAATGCTAAAATAGATAATTTAACGATCTCTAATTCTTTTTTAGATAGTGCAAGTGAGTTCAGAAAAGTGAATGATACAACAATTAATGCCTTTGGGTGGAAAGCTGATAAGCCATCTAACTTCGCAATAAAAGGTAACTCTAAATATATTACTGAATCATTAGAATGGTTTACAGATGTACCAATCAGTATAAAGAATAAGGATGATAAAACTGTCACAGCTACTGGAAATTTTACTCGTATTGATAATGGAGAACCTGAACTAATATTATGTTTAGGTATGACATGAATTAGGAAAGTTCAAGATGTCCTTAACCTAAATAAAAATCAATTTCAAATGAAGTTACATGAGAAAACTTACATTATCCCAACTTTTAGCAAAGCTCCAGAAGTTGAAAATCCATTCAAAGAGAAGCAAGACCAAACATCTACCAACTTCTCTAGCCCAACTAGTGAGATGGACTTAAAAAAGTGCATAAAGCTTGAAGAGCAACTATTAAAAACTGAAAGATGGCTTGACATGGCATTAAATGCAAGTAAAGTTCTAGCGGAAAGATACTCTTAGCTTACAGAGATAAGGATGAATGGTAACAATTTTTCCTGTAAAATCTAATAATTTTCCAAGATCTGATTCCTTTCTAGATGTATCATTTTTTTCTGAAGAGGATTCACTTTTTGATTTCTTACTAATCTTTTTTTCTGACTAATCATATCTTTTTACCCATTAGTTACTGTGTTCAGGTTAATAGAATTTTTACTAGCGTCTTCTGCATGAATAGTCCCATTTTCTAGTATATTAGTAGAAGAGAAAGAAGTATCAGCATTGCATTACGGTTCTAAGGAGACCTGCTCTACATCTTCTGATTGTGAAGATTCTTGGTTATCTTCTAAAGTCTGGCTAGAGATGTTAACAGAATTTATAATTTTACACTATTCTTTTGTTGGTTCGGAAGACCTCTTATTATTAATAATTTTTTGATATGTTGTTGATCCTATATGATGTTTTTTACACATAATACATCGAACATCTGAAATATTATTCTGAGCATTTCTGATTTCTTCAATAGATTCAGGTAACAAGCAGGTGGCATCTGATCTAAGAAATTTACGGGTACAGGCTGTTTGTTTTTTGCTCATAGTTTATTAATAATGAGATCAATATAATACTAATAAAAAACTTGTAGAAAATTTATTCACAATATGTTTGATCTTGGTCTGATATTGGTAATATATTAGTTTCATATATGTAAGAATTCCAATTTTTTAATCACCTAGCATAATTTACTCTTGATCTAAATAGAAATCAGTTTAAGATGTATACGCTTCAAATATCATATTTATTTTAAACTAGTTGAATATTGGTTTGTTATTAGTTTATATTGATTCCTAACTCTTACTTCTTTTTAGAAAAAAAATAGTTATCTTGGCTAATCATTATATCTAGATGTGTCAAAAAATATTTTAGAGAGATTTTTTTGCTTTCAAATAAATTCATATTGCAAATGTGCATATGCTAAATGAGATAAATAATGAGACATCCTTTGTATCTGGCAATAAACTCGGGAATTTACCATCTAATTGGTATCTATCCAGTTGAATTGAACTTGAAAACCAACTTGCATGTGCCAATCGAGATTGAGAAATTGCTATAAACTGTGGCAATCAGCTTGGTAGTAGATATGATCTATTAATAAAAAATAATGAAAAGTTTTCAGAACGTGTATGTCAGCTTGAAGATGAGGTGAGAGAATTCAAAAATCAGATCATTCATAAAGATATTTCTTTTACAAAAGCTGAGAACGATATATCTACAAAATTGGAAGAGATACAAACTCTCCAATCAGAAATAAAAGAGTTGAAAATGAAGTATTTTTTAGCCCAGAAAGATTTATTAGAAATGGATTCTCTTATACAAAAGTTAGTGCAGTCAAGACAAAACGTTGAGCTAAAGAATATTGATTTAGATCTAAAGGAAGATGAATTAAGTGAAAAAAGGGTAAATTAATGTGGTTGAGAGATGAATTAACCTCAACACGAATAGAATTGATAAATAATAAAGAAGAATCAATGCAGATGAGAGATAATTTGTCTTTAGTACAAAAGACATTATCAGAAAAAGAGATTCTTTTTCAAGAGACTAATACTCATTTAGCCAAATAGATCTTAAAAACATCTAGCGAGTCTAAAGTGCTTGAAGGTGTTAGCGAACTGGAGAAAGATAACAGCATCACTAGTCCTAAAACAATTCTGAAATTGTCCAATTCCTTCTTTTTTCAACATGCAATCATTTTCGTAATAGTATTACTAATTATATACATCCTATAGTGTATGTTCTCTCATCTATTTTCTTTTAATTCCCTTACAATAAAGAAAAAAATATTTTGAACTATAAATTACCTTTAAATAGAAATCATAGTTATGAATTCCCAATCCGATATGCAGAAGAACCCAAAGACAGGACTACCCTATGAAACTTTATCTTATGGATATGGATTAGGCCATAAAGCACAAATCATCCCAAAATATTAGGCATCTAGCAATATCATGGCCATTTGCTATACTGGTCACAGGGAGAAATGGTACAGGTAAAACTAATTTACTTGCGAATCTTATTCTTGAAGATAAAAATGAACATATATACAAAAGATAAAAGGGGAATCCAGATATATTAGGTACGATGATTTAATAGTTTGTGATTACCCTCCTGATGAGCTGAAATGGACATTCGTCAAATATATGTATAAAATAATTGTGAAAGATCCCAGAGCACCATATTATGAAAATATTCAATTCAGCTATATTTCTTCTGAAAGGATTCCAAATGTAAAATCATTCTCACCAGAAAGGAGCACTGTTATCATTTTTGAGGACTTGTGTGTCGCTCTAGAGTATATACAAAATCAAATTATCCTCTTCTTTACTCATGAGCGACATAGAAATATTTTACCCATTTACATAATTCAACGTTATCATAAAGTCTCTATTATTATTTGTGAAAATATCTTCTATTTAGTGATCTTTAACGGAGGTAGTAGCTATCAAGATGTGTCTAGAATAGCTAGTTGTTATAGTGATAATGTGAAGAATGCATCTATGGTTATTAATAGCTACCTTTGAAGAGATGAATTTATTGTATTTGATCTTACTAGGTCAGAAGATGATCCCATTGCAATCTGCCTAAGGTTTGACACTCTACTAAATCTGCAGAAGGAGATAAAGGTAAGGCAGAAGCGCAAAAGATAAGTTATTATATATTGAATGACTATATATATTAGATGTGGCTTAGAATCATATAGATAACTACTATGGAATGATTTTAACCAAAGTCACGTGAAAGCGATTGTTAAGATAGTCTAAAAATTGCATCATAACTAAAGATGGTCCTCATAATTATTTTCAAATTTCAATTGAGTTGTAACTTAATTGTGATATAAGGAAATTTAATTGTGCTATAAGTTGCAACTCAATTGTGCTATTTTTTTTAATTGCGGTGACCATCTTTAATCATAACTATTTTTAAGAAATACCGCGCTAATACTATATCAAATAATATATTGTACTATTAGATCTGAAAAAAATACCATATCAATACCATGCCATTACTGCAAAATTGTGTAATACTATTCCTAGTAATATTAGTATATTAATATATACCACTTTATTAGAACTTAATAAAAATTATATATATGAAATCTCTATTCTATGAATTTTTTGGAGTCAAAACCATTACTACTATTTCACTAGAATTATGTTCACTATCCCCAGAGTCAGAACTATATAATATTTTGTGAATTGTACATGTGACGGTCGTTCTCAAAGTCATCAATGCATGTATAAGCCGATATACAGCATTTAGGGAAGTCATATGCAATGGAATTGTTGTTTCTTCTATTAAGCAGTACTTATAAATATCTGATTCTTTTCGCATAGCATAAAGTTCTATAATATCGCCTAAAATAAAAGCAATATGATTATTCACTATTAGTTTGTAATACAAGAGTAGGAGGTATAATATGACTGAAAAAAAGTAAAAATATAATGCATTACCTGCAATGTTAATAGCAAATATAGTCAAATTCTGCCTCTTGGAAAATTGATTGAATATTCTTTTGAGCTTCAATAAAATCCTAGTAGTATCAATAGAATCCTTGGATAATTGAATTAATTTTTTATGATCTCGCTGGTGTTTATCTTGACTGGAATTTAGCCTACTAGTTTCAAGATATACTATTTCGAATTTTACATTTTTTCCTAATTGCACTATGGTCATATAATTAGGCTTTCGTGCAAATTTGCGAGATCCTTTTCGTATAGTACTAGCTGAATTCCCTCTTTACCCCTATTTAAGAAAATCATTAAATAAGAAAAAAGTACGACAGTGGAGAAATATTTTATAAGTAGATATTAAGCGTTTACCATATATCCTATACAATAGGATTTCCAGGTAAATTACTTATTACTATATTTATTAATGGTACGCGTACTTCACAGACATATGACCCTTCATTAACTGATTTTCCTTTCTTTATATAGGCTTTATACTTAGGTGATTTTCAAACTTTAAACCTAGAAAAGATTCCACCCATTTATATTATTCATGAATAGTAAGCAAACACATAGAAGGAGTATAAGGTGAAAAATAATAAACTTACAAAGATTCTAAAATTCATTTTGTCATATCTTGAAGCCTTTCAGAGCTATCTAACCATTTTCCAAATCCAACATCATGCAAATCCTCATCTTTATTAATCTTTGATTCTTTGTGCTGGATAAATTCTTTACAAATGTCTAATATATCTTGATTCTGTTCTAACTTATATTTTTGAAATAGTTCCTTAAAAATATTGCAAAATGACTCAGGAATGTTTATAAAAGGTTTTGATTTGATATTGAGGACTTCTGAATATATTGGATGATCAAATCCAAGATTTTCTACATTTATATTATTAAGTTCCATTTCTATTCTCTTCTACATAATTTTCTCATAACTGATGCTCTCATTCATAAGTTATACAACATCACATTTCAAACACCGTAAATTTGTATTCGCATTATCAGGCAACATTTTAGCATTAATTATCAGAGCTTTCATTTCTATTAGAGAACATAAATCTTCAAAGGTACTTGCAATCTAAATATAATTAGCTTAGTTTAGACTTAACATATTTTGTTAATTTAAGTAAATAACAAATCACGGAATCAGATTAGGTTTTTATTTTCATAAACTATCAAAAATGCTAGCAATGAGCTCAATATTTTGTGAGCATATATAACTAGCTACTGCTATGCGGAAAGTGATGATATTATAACAGACATTAGCACATTTACTAACATATATGTAATGGGATCCTATTATGTCTTTAAAAAACCTAAAAAAAAGCATGTCATCATATTCATATATTCATCATAAAAATAGTTATCACCTTACCCGTTTTGCTAATTTTTTTCCAGTACCAAATGTTTGAAATTTCTTTTTTTGTTTAACATCTTCTGAGGGGATTCGTTCTAAGACACTTTTCAAAACATTCTCAAAATTCTTCACCTCCTTTTCGAGAACGCCTGTCCATTCACCTTGTTCTACTTATACAAATAATGCTGTGAAAATTCTGACAATATTGAGGGGCTCTCTTGTTAAAAGAAACTCTTTCATGTTTTGATAGAATAAAAAAGTTAATATTAGTATAAAGCTTGCTAAGCAAAATAAAAAAAGATGTATAGTAAATTTCAATATCATTTTACCATACTGCCTTTTTAAATGTCTTACATTTCTCAATTACGTCCTCTCTAACCTCACATTCATATTAGGAAAAGAGATAGGAGAATTATGCGAGGCACTTTATGCCAAAATTTTACGTTTAAGAGTAAGACATATGGAATGTGCATTGAAGATCTCAATATTACATCATATATACTTTAATGAGGATCAAAAACATGTTAATGTATATCATACACGCTTACATGCATTGACCTTGAGACGCTTCACATAGCTGAATAATATAATATTTGAGATCTGAATCAAGGTCTGATCTGAAAAATTCAGCGCACGAACTCACTATTATCATCTAAATCTGAGAAATTTATAGTAAGGTTCTTTCCTAGAATGTCATATTTTTTTAACGACTGTAAATCACATATATGTTGTACTTCTGTTAATTTACCACTATATTTCTTATAATCTGAAATTTTGATGAAGTATTCAAAGTCATATTTTTTATTAATACGATAATATTCAGAATTTTGTGACCATTTTAACATATCAATCCAATATGCATCTCTAACAAGTGTATAGCCTTGCCGATATAATAATTTTTCAACAAGTATGTATGATACTGTATTTAATCGTATCCATAATTAGGCTATCTTCTCATATATCCAATCATTTTTTACTGAATAACAATGCTCTCATCCCCATAACAAATATATCCTGATTGTTCTAATTCATACTATTGGAAGTACCATCATTTCTCACTGTCTTCCAAACTCGTTTTGCCAAAAATTCAGGTCTTTTCTTGTAATTCCTATAAGCTTGCTGGATAACTGTTGCATAAAAATTTTCAAAGCCATAATTATAGTAGTATTTAGGAATCAAGAATCTCTAAGATCGCTTCATAGTTTTTCCTGAAATACTTCACTAAAATAGTTTACATTATATTAGAAGATCTAACTCAGAATAGGCAAATCAGATTTTTTATCCTGCAAGTAGTATATTTCATAATTATACTAGGCTAAGCGATTATGCATATAAATTATATAGCGTAAAAAAACAGAATATGGTTGAGATATTATTTAGTCAAAAGTAATAATCTACATTGTTCAGAATCAATCAGTCAAAACAGTTAAACAATCTTGATTTCTACTCCATCTCTCAATCTTATTGTGGTAGCTTTTAGCTGATTAAGATGTTTTGTAGATATTAATAAGTTATTTTGTTTCACATACAGAGATGAGATAAATAGCATATTTGGATTCGACAAATATAGCTCAAAAGCTTGTTGCTTAACCCTTGCATATCCAAGATCACTTAAAGGATCGGAACATTCTTGATTCTAATGTTTCTGCATCATGTCCTTAGCTTCAATCAATTCAATGAATCTATGCCATCCATAGTGGTATAATTTGGTTAGCTTTATTTCATTAATTTGAAATAGTTTCTAGCAATGAAAGCAGATTGCCATATTGTTTTTATGAATTTTAGGACAATAATAAGAATGATATAATTTGTCAAATTTGTCTTCACCAAATCTTGCAAACAAGCAGAAACTATGGTATATGCTATTTTCATTTCGTGATAATAAATATTAGAGAGTACTTTTAACTCGTAATCTTCACTACACTGGAGACTCTCTCTTTCTTATTATTGATAATTTGTCATAGATTTTTTCATTAGCAAGGAATTTTTTAAAATTGATGCTACTTTAGTAATTTTTGAGATATGTTCTATAATACTCCATATCATATCCAAGACGGTTACTGATAGGCTTAGGTAACTGCCATTATTTTTTATCAATAATCATATTAATGTTAATAGTATTTGCTAAGGTAACAACCGTCATATTTAGAAAATTATATTGATTTTATTGATTTATAGTATTTTTAGCAAATTTTTGAGTAACATATACTATAGAATATCATTATTTAAATTTATGCAAATTTGCTGATTAGCGGTTAATTGATTTGTAGTCAATTTAATTAAATTAGACCTGATTATCATAAACAGCTAAATTATGCATAGCGAAATTTTACTAGATGATCATACATGCAGATTATGTAGCTATCATTTCGCAAAAAAATAAACTCAATAAAATATGTATTATTAAGTTATATGTCAAAAAAGTAATATAGAATATTTCTCAGAATCAATTGACAATCGTAATTACTGTCCTATCCCTCAATTTCAACACAGTGTCTTTTGGCTATTTTGCATACTGAGATGAGATAAATAATTTGTCTGTATCACTTTTACAATTCGATGATTGATAAGGAGTCAGTAAAATCACTTCTTGGTTACTAGAGGTAACAGAAATACAAGCTGGCTCAAAATTTGGAGCATTTGGTATAGAATTTTTGCTACAGTTGCTTTGGCCGAAAGGTAAGCTTCATAGCTGATTGAATGAATATTATAATTATATGATACTGATGCAAATTTATCCTTTTCTGAATGTGAAGTAGATTGGGATAAAAGCTCTAGCTGAAGACGTTTCATTTCAGCCTCTTCTTGTAATATATATTGTTTATACTGCTAAATCTGAAATTTCCTCCTGTCAATAGCTTGGAGAATTTCTTTTCTTTTTACATGTTCGATTGGGTTAGCTTTGCTAACAATACATCTCTTCAAATAACTATCTCGATAGAGAAATTCACTTATAAGCCTTTCAGGAATGAATACTAGGAAGTCACACACACTACAATATATATAATTTGTTAGATTTCTGCTAGGATGGAACCCTTTACCATCTTCATAAAACTTTGCATACATGCGAATATATCTATTCTTAGAAAATATTTCTGGGTTTTCTTCAAGTATTTTTCTAAATGAACTATGGATACGAAAGCATCACATTTCTGGTGTCTCATTATTGTGTTTATGTTGTAAAAGTTGTATTGCTTTTATTATCTCATTATATCTATTATCACGATCTAACGAACAAAGCTTATAGTAAGCATTACTATCTAAATCTATCTTTATAAATGTTTAAGTGATAAAATAGTGTTTTTAGTAATTTATATCATTTTTATCGATTTATAGAGATTTATAACAGTTTGTAACAACTATATTATAATAAAATATTGGATTCATTTTTATTCGATTACAAGCATATCAGGATTTATATAGGCTCATATCTCGGGCTAAGCTAATTTTATATTTATATGCATATGCATGACGTCTGGCTAAATCAATTTGTGGCATGACGTATATCATATCACATGTATCACCCTAGATTCCTGCCAGTTCCTAGCACTCCTCTGGCACTATCATGGCGCTGAGTTATTTCTCAAAATCACGAGATGATCAGCTAATCAGATTAACAAAAAATAACTCATATATTCTGTTCAATGAGCAGTCACACAGCATTTACAGGCATATACAATTTATTCATTTGAAAAAAGATAACCTATCAGGATAAGTTATCTGAATATGCTATTAGGATAGGTTATCTTTCGCAGATCAATAGATCAAGGAAGGAATACATTTAAAAATATGTGAACAAATGCTTTATTGTATATATTTGAAAATACATGTAAACATTATTTTTCTGACGGTAGTGCTATGACAGCTTGTCACAGTGGCGCAGTAAATCCTCTGATTTAAGATCTTGCCTAATATGACACAAGTAGAATGCTATTCAATCAGACATAATCCTGTTTGATAACTATTAAACTAATCGGGTTGTCGATTGTATAATATAAAATAATTAGTATGCACAAAAATGGGTAATCAATAAGGCATATTTTCAATAGATATATATAGGTAAAATAAAGTTTAATCAGTATTAACCCGATTGATAACTATTAAACTAACCAGTTAACCTGATAAATACTATATAAAAAACTTATTCACAATAAAAACAGGTAATCGATAGGATACCCATATAAGTAAATCGAAGTTTAATTATATATAAACCAATCGACAATTAGCTTAGTTGACACAATTGATAAGGTATTCTGAATAAATATTATTAAATAACTGATTCATAAAAATTAAAATAAATAAAACCTGATTTATAATACATTTATTTAAATTAGCAATAAAATGATTGTAATAAAATTAAAACAATGATTATGACAGACAATAATTATAAATGAAATTGCCTATTAATTGGTATTACTGTCATATAAGATTTACTATTTGTTTTCTTTTTTCTAATGACAAAATTAGCGGGAACAAACTGACTATAGATATTACCGTATATTGCGGGCCAAAGTACCCCTCCTATGTATAGTACCCCCTCAAAAAATTTTCGCGTGATTTTAAAGTACCCGGATACTATACACGAAAATTTCAATTT
>CAJVPQ010003678.1:0-10656 GCA_910591825.1 Funneliformis caledonium
GAGGAGGGCAATTTAAAGGAATAGTATGCAAATTATTGGCATGAGCAAGTTGTAAAAATTGTGAGTATAGATTATTCTATTTGTCATGTACAGAAAGGTCTTTCAGGCACTTTTTTGTGGTTTTGTCAAAACGATGTAGTAATTTTATATCATTATATATTTTTGAAAGGGCAATGGGTTTTCTTGAAGAGTGATAATTTTTTGCCTTATGTATCGGAATACATTTTTTTGCCACAGAAATAAGAGTATCTTGAAAAAGGTCCCAAGAAAAATTAAGAAGACATTGGGACCAGACAGTATTGGATGAAATATGTTTCAATGAATTGGAATTTAAATTATTATCCAAGTTGTCTTTAAATTTAGACCATTTCGAATCGTTCATTAGATTATAATTGAAGGAAGATTTGACTGGACTTTTTCTTGTAAATACTGAGTGTTTTAGGAAATTAATAATTTTTGTCGAAACAATATGATGGTCTGTGATGGAAGAATCTGTTTGTACAGTTTTGCAATCAAGTATATTAAGCGCTAATTCAGGTGTCATATAAATATAGTCTATCCTAGACGAAGAATTTTTGTTAAAGCAAAATGGGTATGATTTATGATTATCTTTAAATTGGACGTTGAATGCATTGTATAAATCGTAATTGTTGAAAGAATTGATAAAATTTAGATTAAAGGAGGAGTTGTTAATGCGGTCTATATCAGCATTTAAATCTCTGATGAAAATAATATGCAAATCGTTTTTGATGGCATCGTCTAATAATCATTTTAAGAGAACAACAGATTGTTTTGTAATATCTGTTGGAGGGTTAACGGGTGAAATATAACAATTAATTACTATTAATTTATTTTTGTTTGCAAATTGAAGTTTTGCATAAATAATTCTATCTAACATAAATAATGGGCAAAAATGTATTTAGCGATGAAGGGGCTAAAAGAGAGGCTGACACCAGTTCCAATTGATTATGAATTATGGTTGTTGCTAAAAAAAGTAGTGTAATTTAGGAAATCACGATTAAAAATGGATGATATTCCTTTGAAATTTGTTTCTTATAGACCTATAATGTCGAATTGATTTACTGAATATAAAGAAAAAGGTAATTTTGTTTTGTTAGATCATTTAAAGAATGGACGTTATGAGTGGCGATCCTAAAATTTGGTATAGAAGGAGTATGAGAACTAGGAGTAGTAGTATTATTCATTGTAGGGATAGTAATCATAATAAAAATAAAATTAATTTGGGAAGCTGCTGATGCAACGTTCAATGGCTTTGTCAAAATCATCAGTCAATGGTTCGAAAATTTGTGTATCATGTTTGTTGAGGATATTTTTGTTAAGGAGTGTAGATTGGAGATCATGGCAGGATCTAAGTAACTTGTTGAGTATGGAAGTGAATTGCAAAATTCGTTGTTGTTATTTTTGACAGATAAGAACTAGCTATTCATTTGATTATTTTTGTAAATGAGCGATGTAGAGATCAGTGTTAATGTGCGGGGATTTTTGATCAGCTTCAGTGGCAGAATTAGGTAAGTTATTATTAAAGTCATCCGCCTCAGCAGGAGTGATGACTTGAATGTAGAGGGCTTTCTCTACTACAGCAAGACGTTATTGCAAAAATTTAAATTTGATACAAAGGTTAGAGAAAGCGTTAGAAATTGAGGTGAGTTGAGATGTGACAAATTGTTTGAAATCTGGGTTATGAATTGAATCACCTTTTGCTATACCATTATTTAATTTTGATGTAGGGAGAACTTCAGTTTTCATGAACTCATCAAATGGTTCGTCTGTCCATTGCAAACTTGATTTTTCATTAGAAGAGTTATGGGAAGAGGTATTATTATTATTATTATTATTATTTTTTGTTTTAGGTGGTGGAGGTGAGAGAGGTCTCCTTTTTGATCCTTCTTGAAAATTAACGATTTGTTGTAGGGTTTTGGTCACGTGAGCAAATGTGATATTTTCACGAACAGTGCCTTGTATAGGACTACGTTTTGGTGCTGTGTAGTTATTGAATTGAGCTGGTTGGAATCGCTGATAAAGATTTTACATGTTACAGTCCTTGGGAGATTGACAACGTTTGGGGCAAGTGGAAGTATTGTGATATGCAGATGAACAAATTGCACAAAGTTTAACTTTAGGATCAGTCCATTCCAATTTTTTGTTATTTAAAGTCAAATTTTTAATACCCATTACAGCTTGAGCATCTTCTTTGTTGGAAAAGTAGAAGAAGGCATGTTGTAAGTAATTATAATTTGAATGGGCTCTAGGGATGATCCATGCAGTAGCTGAGACCATATTTCCAATATTCTGAAGGTCACGTGGTGTAATGTTTCGAGGAAGATTTGTAAGTTTTGTTGAGAAAGCAGAGCGAGTTTGAACTTCAGTTCTAGAAAGGCTACAAGGATAGTAGCGAATCATGTCATTCAAAAGATAAATCCCATCTCCTTTTTTTAGTTCTTCGAAATTTGCCTTTTCATTGAAAGTGATAGTGGCTCTTTGCTAAAGATTTTTGTTTCTATTGTGAACCAAACGATGTTACCAAATTTGGAAAATAATTTGCGTAATCTTGTTTCTGTGGCGTCTAGTGGGATCTCTGTGACTATGATCGACAGATCAGGTACGTAGGGTGCAGATTTTTTTATATCAAGGGGTTGGAATGTGGTATCGTCTATATCAGGAGATTTGTATTTACAAAATTTATCACGTTTGATTTTGTCCAAAAAGGCAACTTTAATAATAGCCTGATTGTGTTCAGTAGGATGTCTTCTTTTTGTGGCAATGATAAATGAGTTGTATTTATCGTAGCACAAATCAGTGATCTTCGAGATCTTCATTTGGGGTTCAGGCCACAGAGTTTATCCATTTGAATGTACGCGAAAAATTTAGTAACTTGGGTTGAAGAAGCATCAAAGCCGATGGTTGAAGTATCTAAGATGTTTTCTGACGTGTTGAAAGACTCGTCGACACTAATTGTTGGTTTGGACGCAGTAGTTTCAGAAGTTGTAGAAGTTGAAGCAATAATTTCAGGACTTTTTCCTTTATCGAGGTTGTTGGATGAACTTTTCTCGACTAGGTCGACTTTCATAGTGTTGGGCTCTTCTGGAAGAACAGTTGTGTTAGGACTTGTTACATATGTAAGAGAGAGGTCATTGTCTAAAGTTTGCTAAGTATTTTGTTTCTTTTTTGGTAGTTTGTCAGATATTGGTGATGCAAAGCGACTGTGGTTAATATTCTTTCTTTCAGTTTTTTTTGGCATTTTTGAAAAATTGTTGAAAAGGGAGAAAGAGTTTTTTTTTTCCATCTTCATCTATTCCACTATCATTCGCTTTATTGTTACTCGCTTTATTACTATTTTTTAACTTTTTTAAGACTCACTGCATAATTTCAGATGATGGCTGATATCTTTTATCATAGTTAATAAATTGTGCACAAAGGCCAACAACAGTTTTTAGATAATAGCTGATATCGATCTTTTTATCTAATCGCCTCACTACTTCTGAATACTCCATTTTATCCCTTACCCTCTATGACAAATCATTCTCAACTACAATATACTTAAAGCGTTTGCCTAGTTCTGGGATTTTATAAAGGTAAGGTTCAGATGTTAGGCCTTTTTTTATGCGCTGTTTGGCATCTGTTTCTTCACAGGTGTATCTATCTTGTATTCATGAAATAAAATGCTAAACATTCTTGTTATTTTTATCAGCTTCTACACAGTGGTTTTAACTACTCTATTAAAATCTATCTGTGAAATATTATTTATGGTCTCTTTGAGCACGTCCTTCACAATCTGATGCAAGATGCGAGTATTATCATTATCCAGCCTTATAAATTTTTCTATAACCTTCTTATCCATCTCACGAAAGTGTTTAGACTACCTTCCGCTTTACAATCTCAACCTCTTGAATAAAAGCTGATTATTAAAGTTAGACTTACTTGTATATAAGATGCCGTAGTATTTTTTCTTTTCAGTAAATACTATTGAAAATAAGACTTCCTTATATGTCATTTTAAGATAAGGAGATCAATTATCTTTTCTGAAAAAGTCATTAACTTCACCTCAGAGTTCGCTTATTGCCTTCATAGATATTTCCACTATCTCCTCCCAGTACTTTTCTTTCAATATCTTTTCTGAAATATATTTCTTATCACACTCCTAAAAATATTCTTCTGGATAAACAAGGTATAATGAATTGGTATTCCTGTATTTTACACTAAACCTTTTACTTCTGATAAAATTGGCAATAAGCTTAATATTCTACTAACCAGCTGATGTTATCCTACTAATGCTCACAAGAAGAAAGGAGACCCGCTATTTCTAGCTTCACTGTTAAACATATTTATATACACTTTAAAGTGAGTTGTTTTGCATCTAGACAGACAACATTGAAGTAAACTGAAGAGTATTCAGATTTTAAAGCATCTGTATCATCCTCACTTCTTGTTTCTGCTAAACTAATCTCCTTTTCTAATTCTTCTTTTTTATCCTTTAATAGAACAAGACAGCTTTTTAGTAAATTACGTCTAATAAGCAACTTCTTTAATACTTTTGGATAAAGGCCTTTTATTTCAGCTTAGTTTTTATGCTCTATAAACCATACGAGAACATCGTGATCATTGAATTTAAAATTAATTTCATGAAGCTTTTTACTGCTCTCCTTTAGAGATTTGGCATGCTCTCGAAATAAATGATTTTATCAGGTGAGAGATTGTATGTCATGATAAGGCTTGGATACAATGATGCAAAGTCTAAGCCAGTTACAAGTCATCTATTTTTGAGACCCTTTACTGATAGAAAAATATACGCCACAGGGTACTTTCCTGTTTTCATTTGTTCACATGGAATTGTGCTAGTTAAAATCCTTTCCTACCACACATTAGCACTTAAAAGATTATGTACTTTCATTCCTACTGTAAAATAATATGAATCATATAATGATATGAAGGCATATATCGTAAATTATATTATACTTTATCACTAATTGCTGATAGCTAATAGCATTAATAATACAATATTCAGCTACTTCGCGCATCTGCTCAGCTATTGTAGCATTAATTTCTTTTAATGTTCTTTCATAATACTTAAACATATGATGGAAAGGTATATCCAACTTGTTATTGAGTTCATACTCCTTTAGGTAATATGCTAAACTGCTCTTTTTGGCCTTAGGATAGAATTTCATAAAACATGATTAAATATCAATAGCTATGCATCCAGAGTTTTTAAAATGCTTCGAATGGAAATTCCTATCATTGACCTTTATTGCATTATATTAATATTGCTATTTTGAAATTTTTTTAAGAATTGAAGGCTTTAATGACATTTGATTGTACATCTATTCGAGAATTTCTAGCTTTTCGCTTTCTCTACAATAAATCTCCAATCATATTATGAATCATTAAAACCTATTTGTATGTTTAGGGCTAAAAGTTTTCAACATAAGGCGAATGTTTTTAGTAAATTGGTCTGAGATTCATATATAATTGTGGTTCAGCGAAGATCTAACACAGTTTCAACATTGACAAATCAGATTTGTTTTAGTAGATTAGGGTCGTCTTTCCAATGAACTGACATGCAGATCATAAAAACATTAGATTTGTCATTCTATGCAGTAGAGAATTTACCTAAACTAAGTGAGCTATATGTCTCTATATCTTATGTAAAAACCAGAGTTCAATCCTTTGTAAGTGCTGAAGAAATTAGTGGATTGTTATACTCGTCATCACTTATTGGATTATAATTACCCACGGATACTCAGAAGAGATATGAATTTTCTGACAGTATATATGAATAATTACTTAATGTTACTTAACTCGAAAGAGGTAATTTTTCTTCACAAGCTACTTTATGGTAATAATACTGGCAGTTTAGATCATCTGAGGCTATACACATTTCAATAGCACAGACTGCTTTTAATGCATTATACTGGTCATAGTAGTTTCATGTTCTCACATGAATATATGATTTCTTTTCTGCATAGTATCCTTGAAGTAGATAAGCACTAATAGTCTTAATCTCAAACTTTGATGTGCTATTAAAAATATTAAATAGTATCCTTATTAATTTGGTTTTACAGTTCTTGAAAAAAGTAATCAGAATTATAAAAAATGTAATAAATAAAAAACTAATGATTGAAATTACTTTAAATTTTGCAGATTTGTTGTCAAATATGTAAATATTGTGTATATATAATTTCAGCTATTTATTCTATCTCTATGTTTTACAATCGTCCTTTAAGTCAAAAAAAAAATATCATTAAAAATTTAAGCAGTAAAAACCTGAAAACTTTAATATAGCATTTTTAACGACAATTTATTAAGATTAAATAACTATAAAATCAAAGTTCAGACTAGGCTGATTTATTGAAAAAAAATTTGGTACTTTATGATTCATTAATTGCTGAGAAAATTAAAATTGAAATTTATTTACTAAAATGATCTCAACCCTTAACAATAACTAAAAGAACAAAATTTAAGATTTTAATTCAAACTACAATAGTTATAAAAAATTATTATATAAATTATTTAATGTAGATTAATAGTATTCGAATATACAAAAAAATTTATATGTTTAATATTAAAATAAGTACAATTATGATCTGCATTTTGTATGTTATTTTATAGTTAACTTTAATTTTGATTTACTGAAAACTAATAGATAAAATAGCATTAAAATTTTTTTCATAAATCTACTAAAAGGTATACTTTTTATATTAGTAATTTTTTTTTATATGAATATAAAAAGCTATTTATTGATATTTGAGGTATTATATAAAAACTTAACAAATTTTTCATTCTTTAAATTTTTAATGATTTTTTTTTTTAATTAAAAATGTGATTGTGAGACAAGGAGATAAAGTAAATAGCTGAAATTTTATATACATAATATTTATATATTTATTAACAAATCTTTAAAATTTAAAGTAATTTTAATCATTAATTTTTTATTTATTACATTTTTTGTAATTCTGATTACTTTTTTTCAAGAGCTGTAAGTAATCATTAGAAGATTTTTGTCTTATATATTAATCAATTTTTGCAAGTATAAATACTAATATATTAAATGTTGATTGATATTATTAACATTACTCTTTCATTAAATAAGTTAACTATTATTTAAAGTTAGGAAGATAATAACTATGACTTAAATCTAATTAACTTGAGACAATATTAATTAGAAAGTTCGTTTGATTAACAAGAATAAAGTTATATATTTATTGTTAATAAAATATGTTTGGAGTTTATTATTATTATTAAATGTATCTTGAATACAATATTAGAATTTGTCCTTTTTCTAAGATAATTTCATGTTCTTTATATAAGAAAATTATAATTAAAAAAAATCTATGATAATAATTATAATTATGATACTATTAATAATAATAATGGTGCTAACAGATATACTAGTAATAATAAATATGAAATAAATAATAATAAGAATAAAAATAATATAAATAATATAAATAACTAGCAATTCTACTTAGGTGATACTCTGAGGTTACTTTGTGATGAAAAAAAGGTGAAAAATAAGTGTTCAACGTAAAGTAAAAGATTATATATATTACATTAAGATATAATGTTGTATATATTACTAAAAGTTTATTTGCATATGTATATCACTAAAAGTTTATTTACACGTTATGTGTATTTCATTAAAAGATTATCTATATACCTATGTCATTATAAATTTGTTTGTATGTATACATTATATTGTAAACCATAAAATAATATATAAATTAATTTAAATATTTTTTATTATACAATTAAATACTTTTATAATGAATATTTATAATTAAAATAAATAATAATACTTTTAAAACTACATATAAATTAAAATAAATAATAAAACTAAAAATTATATACAAATTAAAATAATAAAATTAAAAATAATATAAAAATTAAAATAAATAATAAAATTAAACTAAATACCATATTCCTTTGAAAATAAGCACCTCTTTTTTGCTATAGGGATACTTATTTTCAGATACTAAAAAAATTTGCTAAGACAACAATCTAGAAAATATGTCAAATGCTAAAAATGAAGATACCAAATCTTATGACTGCTGATCATCTTATTATGCAATATACAAATCTAATAAATTGAGTTGTATATGCATACATAAATACGCAATGGTCTTTCTTCATTTATCTAAAAATGTTACAAAAAAATGGTCACAACGCAAACAAAAGGTTAAGCCACAAAAAAAAAATTGCTAAACGAAAGCGGACATTATACTCTCTCTTTCAAAAGTCACAGGTTGTAGATTATGCAAAGAAGTATGAAAGAAATAATGCTGCTATACATTTTGAATTTGATGCCAGTATGATTGGACGTTAGATGAAGGTAAGCATGAACTAGTCAAGTAAAATAAGCGAAAATAGTAGATAAGTTAGATCTGATCGAAAAACTTTCTTTTCAGAAGTTAAAAGAAAGCTGTATAATTGGATAATGGAACAAAGAAAGCAGGCTTTTATAGTGACTTATGCAACAATATGATATAAAATGCTGAAAATATTAGAAGAATCCAAAATTTTAGTTCTTTATAATAATGCATCAAAGGATTTTAAAATGACTTACCATTGGTTAGTTGCATTTTTGAAATGATACAGACTGGTATTATAAAGACATATAAAAATATCTCAAAAACTTCCAATTCAAACTCAAGATTTATTAGAAAAGTTTCGGCAATTTGTTATTCGCCTTAGAACAGAAAAATCCTTTAAAATAGGTGAAATTTTTAATATGAATGAGACACCTATTTGGTTTGACATGGCTAGCAATATCACAGTCAATCTAAAAGGTGAAAAACTGTGCATATTTGAGCAACAGATAACGAGAAAAATTGGTTTACTATAGTTTTGACATGTGCTGTAGGTGAGGACAGATTTATGAAATTTACTGAAAAGGAATGCAAGAAAAATTTTATTGTACTTATAGTTTTTTATTCATTTTTATAAATGATACTAAATTACTACCTATCTGCATTTTTAAAGAAAAACAAATGTCACGAGGAGAATAAATTCCTTCTAAAGTAGTAGTGTGATTTCAGAAAAATACATGGATGAATGCTGATCTGATGAAAAGGTATGTAGTTTATCTTAATGATGTAAATACTAACAATATTTCAACAATGTTAGTGTATGATTCATTTAGGGATCATATTGAAGAATCAATAAAATTAAAGTTTTGCGAAAGTGGATATAATTTAGTGATCATTTTAGGTAGATTGACTAGCATTTGCCAACCACTTGATGTTGCGATCAATAAACCATTCAAAGAAAATCTACAAAGAGAATAGCATAGCTGGATGTCCAAAGGTAATGCAGGAACAACTTTTGCAGAAAACCTTCATCAGGCAAAATTAAGTGATGTTTACATGTGAGTCAAACATTCTTGGGAGGCAATTTCAAATGAAATTATTATTAGGTTCTTTAAAAAATGTAAAATATCAAATTTTTTAAACAGATCTGATGAGAGTGAAGATAATAGCGAAGATAGAAGTAGATATAAGAGTATAGATGAGAGTGCAGATGAAAATGAAGATAATAATTTGGATGTTATATATATTGATAGTGATTGTGACAGTAATGATAGCATTGATGACAATAATAGCATTAATAGTGATTAAGACAATAGCATTTAAAATTATTGAAATAAACATTTTTTATAACGAGTTATATAATATATATATGAGTGTCAAAATAACAATAAATAATAATCAGATTTAATTGAATAAATTGTGAGAATGCTTATTTTCAGGTACTAATAAATCTTAGTAATACTTATTTTCAAGGAGTATTTATTTTCGAAGAAATATGGTACTTTTAAAATTATGTATAAATAATTAAATAATATAATACTTTTAAAATTACATGCAAATGAATTAAAAAAATATAAATGGTTTTTTTTTTAAATATATGATTTAAATTAAAAAATTTCTTTATATACAATATTTTTTATATATACATCTGATTTATATTTATTCTAACTATCTTTAACCAAGATTTTGATATTATTCTTTGATTGAATCCTTGATAATGCTACATATAATTGTTCATGAGAAAATACAGGATTAGGCAAGTATAATCTCATATGTGATATTATTTAACTTTGAGTCTTATTAATGGTTTATGACAAAGGTTAAACAAGTTTAATAGAGCTTTTTACTAAATTACCCTATGGATAATATAGGATAATCCATTTGAAAATTTTGAGATCTGATTATTCTATTAAATAGAATAATAGGTAATCTGAATAAATAATTCTAGAATAATTTGAATTATTCTTAGATAATATTGATCATTTATTAAAATTAAGTAATGATAATCATTACTAGTTTGAACTTAAATAATATTATTATTTAAAGGTAATTTATGTTATTTAACGTCATTTAGGTAATTATATAAGTCATTTTATATAAACTAAATAAATAATTTGATAAATTAAAAAAATTAAAATAGACGAAATAATTTTTTTAGTAAATGTTGATATTAAGGTAAGTAATTTTGAACATTTATTTTTTAAAAAGATAACTAAAATAAATGCTTTATCCTTATTGTAGATACCAGATTCTTCAAGCTTAGATCATTCAGAGGTAAGACCTATGATGAAAATTATTAATGTTAATTTTTTCTTAAAAAAAAAATTACTAA
>CAJVPQ010003679.1:0-10654 GCA_910591825.1 Funneliformis caledonium
CTGTTCCTGCCGTTGAAAGTTCCTTAATGCCATATGCTATACTTGCTTTATTTCTCCTTATAATTATATGGATCATTGGAAAAAAATATGGAATTCGTGGAGTACAAATCCAAGAGAAAAAATATTAATAAAGAACAGATCTCAAAGAGATCACATAGGCCAAACATTTATTATCTCAAATCCTAATCGACTACCGTATAAGTACTGGCGCTAATGGGACTTTTTTGAATCTTTTTTGGATATGAGCTAATACCTTTTCTGATAAATCTCTTTCGGCTTGACGCTTAGGCGAATTTATTAAGATTTTTTTTAGCTTAGGCCACCGTACATGCTAGTAACCATCCAATATGAATGAACTCACCTTCCTTACCATTATACACATGCTGTAGTAAAAATTGATAGTCATCCATTACAATATCTGTCATTTTCTCCTAATCTGCTATTATTTTATGAAATTTCTGTCTATCCTTTTCCGTGATTGGGGAACGGATTTCATTGGGTTTGAAACCTATGTATTGAGAAACTTTTTCTTGTAGTTCAGTCATTATATCAATAAAGCTTATCTTTAAAATATGTAGATTTTTTTGGCTGATCGTATCCCAAAGATACAGTTTTACCAAATTAAAAATACTAATGATTATCCTAATCATCTCTAGGTATATCTGAGGCTAAGCTATATGATCGGAGGCCATAAGAATGGAGTGATCATCCTAGACCAGAAGATTGGAGAAAAGAATTGAAGTTAGCCAGTATTATTGCACGACCGAAGGAAGAAAAAATATATAAATAATATTATGTGAAGCGCCTTAATGGCTAAGTATTCTAGCAGAGGTGTAGAAATTTCAGCTAAGAGTACTTAATAATGTAACCCATCTAAGTACTTTCGGTCATACCCTCAAGATGGAAATACCATAAATTACTAATTTCATCTAGCGCCGTTTCCTTTATGGAAACTATGTGAGGTAAGGCGGGTGGGTCAGCAATTATCTCATTTTTTCGTATGGATGAAACTGGGCTGATTTCTTCTGGAATTGATACATGCTCTTTATGACGCATATGATAGACCAATTTGTGGAAGAATAAATTATACTCTTCAATATACTTTGCAAGCTCGCTAGGATATCGAGCAAAATCAGAGCATATTTTTTCCTTCATTTCGTCATCTACTGAGAGGTTTTTATCTTTTGAAATTTTCCTAGCGCACTTCATAAATTTTTCCCATAATACCTCGACAGGGTTACTTGCCATGAAAATCTCATAGCTAAGCCATTCACCATGAAATATTTCATATGATTAACCTATCTTTTGATATAATATTTCTTGCGTTTTTTTAACCGCATGTTCATAAGCATGCTTATAAGCTTTTCTATGAGATATCATCATCTTGAAAGTAACACCATTCACTATAATATTCTCTTTTACAAATCCCTCAAGCTATGACTTGGCCTTGTTTTAAGCGTAATCATCAATTTGCTTATATTTCTCATCTGGATCTTTGATTCGCATGATTCGACTTGAGAGTTCTGGCTCATACTTCTTGTCATACATGATAAATCAGGCACAGAGGCCAATAATAGTTTTTTCGAAATAATAGTATAAATCTAGTTCCTTCTCCAATTTCTTAGCTACATCGGCGAATTCCATTTTTTCACCCTTAGTTGGCATTAATTTTCTACCATGTAAATCAAAAGTATTTTCAGGGTAAGACACTACATAACTAAAGCGCTCACCTGGTACTAGTATCTTACTATCGTATTTTCCTCTCATTCGACTTATAAACTGCTGAATGGCTTTGTTATCTACATCGGATTTCCATGCATCAGTCTCTATAAACTGCTCGAAATCCCATTGCTTGGGATTGGTTATGGCATCCCTGAGAACGTCTTCAACAATTTTATGGAGGAAGCGCTCATTATTGACATCCCTGACTTTGTTCATAATCCGTTTGCATATAATCTTAAAAAGCTGGGATTTGCCTTGTTTCACAGTATCAATTCCTCTAATGAATGGTTTCTTCAGACTGAAGTTTACTGTATCTTCATGAGGAGTGCCAAAATATTTTTTCTTCCCAGTAAACACTACTGGGAATAATACTTCTTTATAAGCCATCTTAAGATAATTCGATCTAGTTTTTAGTCTAAAAAAGGTGTTTACTTCATTGCGCAATTTCTCCATTACGACCATAGTAATCTTAACCATTTCAGTCTAGTACTCTAGTTTTGAGATTGTGCCTTTTCCGTCATTGTAGGCTAAATCACATTCCTCATAACAAGAATCTGGGCAAGTGAGATATAGGGAATCAGTATCATCATATTTATCCCAAAACCTTTCTTTTTTACGAATTTTGCAACAAGTTTGATATTTTCTCGTCCAGCCAAAGTAATACCTCTGGTGAGTTCTATAAACTTGAACAGGGAATTGCTATTGCCCATCTCACCATAAAATGAATTCATAAACAATTTAATCGCTTTCTGCTTCGGATTCAAAGAATTATGGTCGAAACAGACAGAATCATATTCTTTACTGAAACCATCGTACAATGAACTAATAAAAGGATTCAGAATATTAGCCATTTCGGCATGCTTCTTCTTATCTATTATCGAGGATAAAACATCTTCGATTGCGTTCACCACCGAGAAAGATCCGCCGATACTAGTCGAATCCATTCTACTTTTAACTTTCCCTATATAGTCCTTTTTCTTTTTGAGAAGTTTTAATTGGGTCTTTACTCTATTCCGCATATTAAGCAAATTTTTTAATATTTTTGGAAACAGACCTTTCTGATCAAATTTATTCTCGTGCCGTATAGTTCATGCTCATACGTCTCGACTATTAAAGCGAAATTCAATATTGTGGAGTACTTTGTTCTCTCTTTTTAGCGTATCCGCTTTCGAAAGTCTTGTAACCATCTTTTTTGGCGAGAGATTATAGTTCATAATTATGCTAAGGTACAAGAAAGTAAAGTCTAAATCCGTCACAAGACGTTTATTCTCAAGACTTTTCTCAGGAGGGAAAACATATGCTCCTGGATATTTCCCAGATTCTTTCTGCTCAAAAGCTTTCATGGTAAATAGAATATTCTGCGTCCACGCTTCAGCGCCTAAGAGATTACATACTTTCTTTCCTATGACGTAATAATGCATGTCGAATAAAGTTATATATGCGATCGAAGTGACTTCTCTATAATCATTTATAATATTACATTTGACCATGAGCTCCTGACAACGTAAAGCATCTATAACATAATAATTTACGATTTCGTGCATATTTTGGTTGCTAGAGGCAATCGAAGTCCTATCTTTGGCCTCCGAATAATACTTCTATAATTTACTCATGAGCATATCAGCTTTGCCATTGAGACCACATTCTTCTAAGAAGTATTTGAGTGATGTTTTCTCAGAGCGGGGGTAGAGTTGCATAAAACTTAGGCGAACATCGATAGGTACACATCCCAGGAGCTTAAGAAAGGAGGATTTGAACTTCAAAGTTAGGTTGATTTTGATATCGATGGAATCTCGGCCTAATGGTTTTTTGGGACTCTTATCTGCTTTCTTTACCCATTGGCTCCTTTGGAAGAAACCATTAGTTAGTGGCTTTCCTCTTCTACCAAAATAATTCCAAGTGAGAATGGATTCAGCATCAGCTTTCTTATGCGGGTTTGCCAACATTCGCTGAACCATCCACTTGAGAACATTTAATTTGGTAGCCTTTTTTACAATGAAAGGCCAATCGTATCCTGAATCGTTAAAACCGAGATGGATGTCTGGGGCAAAAGATTTCCAACATAAAGCGAATCCCTTTAAGAGATTGATCTGATTCCCGCATATGATTGTGATCCAGCGTGGGTCTGGTTTTGTTTCTACATCGACTAAACATATCCTCTCTAGAGGAATTGGGTCGTCTTTCCAGTGTAGGGTTATGCAGATCGTAAAAACTTGAGCTGTTTCATTTTTGGCTTCTGACGCTTTATTAACTAATCTGCGTGAATCGTGTGTTTCTATATCCCATGTTAGAACTAATGCTCGATTATGAGTAAAGAGAAAAGATAAATAGATTTTGTAAAGTGGTTTGAAATTCTCTATAGGGCGAAAATTATCAATGTGAACATAAAATGCATGTGGGCAGTAATGGGATCTCGCATAGTAAGGTACACTGTGATTATATTTATAGTTGCTTATAGACTCCACCTGGAAAGTGGTATCCTATATTCTCTCGCAACTTTACGATAATATGTGCCTGTATCGTCTGAAGCTATCTCTATTTTACATTTGGGATCAACCTTTGAATTGTAGCTTGAGATGATATCGAGAGCAGTAAACCTTTGGTCTTTATTAGGTGTGATAACGCGAAGATACAGTTTTTTTTCCGCATGATAACCACAGATAGGGTACGCCTTTATATATTCCTTTTGGAATAGACTCATATTTACGGTGCCTCTATTCTTGTCTTTCCCAATGATAAGTATGTCTTTTATTTTGGACCAGAATTTAGGAATGCTTGCATTATCAGGAACACGAATATCGAAAAATACTTTGATGCCAGTAATGGTAACAACTGCTTTCTGGCCATTAATGAGATACCCATAGAGACGAAGAATATAATGAGGAATTTGATTAATGTATTCTTTAGCTTCTTCCACATTAGCTGGCATGAATGGAATATCTCGATAGTTTGCTATTTCGTCATTAAGAGTTAAAGTCGACCTCTCATCATTTCTAAGAACTAAATCATTACGAGTTGGGATACCTATCAAGTAATTCTCACCTCCATATCTAATCACCTGGCCTATCATTTTATCTTTTTTGGTCTCTAGGCGAAATGGGGTGGAGGGCGTCGAGGAACTCTGAAAGCTCAGATTGGGTCATGGTATTATATAACAAATATACAGTTCGAGAGAAAGTATATACTCTGGGAGAAAAAAGTTCAAAATGAAAATTAATTCTAAAATATATAAATCAATACATAATCGAACTATTCATAGTTATCAAAAATGGCATTTTATCGATATTCATATATTCTCAGGACCAGAGAAGTTTGTAATCGGGGTGCTTTCACCCAAAAGGGTGCCAAATACATCAGAATTCTCCCTCATATATACCTTGCATTGAATGCGGAAAATTAACCTTTTCCAAATATGGCACTTGTGATATTCATGCTAGAAAATACCGTAAATGGAACAGTACTATCGGAAAAAGCTAGCTGACTTAGCTTCGATAGAGATACTGGTAGGTAATTTAGAGATAAACAAAAATGATACAACTTAATACTAGTGTTACGGGAAAAAAAAGCTTATAACAGAGCTTGTGACATGAACAATAGGCTCTTTAAGAATCTTAGCCCAAAAGAAGCTTTTTTTAATTAGTGTCACAAGTGTCACAAGCGTCATAGGAAAAAATCGAGTTTCTTAACTTTTTTTATTTTTTTTAGCATATATATATATATATCACATATATACTATAGAGATAGCATAAAAATTTTTTTTTCCTAAAAATTACTACTTTTTACTCATGATACTTGTGACACTAATCAAGAAAGAAATAAAGAAGCCTAATAATCTCAAGAAGCATAATGAACATGTCACAGGTTGCGTTACAGGTTAGTATATGAAACTTATGACATTTATGATATTAGAAAAACGTAAACAAGTTTACGGTCTGATCATTAACACTGTTAACGGAGTTCTCAATTCAGTGTTCCAATTTGTGATCATTTATAAAATGAATGTATTTATTAAATATTTCACGAGGGTCACCAACCCGGCAACTAAGCTCAGTACGCCTACGGTATACCCAATATTTTTGAAAAAACCATTACACACCGTAACGGTTTTTATATCACGTGATAACTTAGAATTTTTTTACCATATTTTGGTATCTAGAAAGGCAAGTAAATAGGCGCACACTCCATTCACATTTACTAACTAACAGATCACAGAGAGGAAAAATAGACCCATCTTTAGGACATATTAATTGATAGATTATAACATCCTAAGACATATTAATTAATAGATTATAATGATCTAGGACATATTAATTGATAGATTATAATGTTCTAAGACATATTAATTAATAGATTATAATGATCTAGGACATATTAATTGATAGATTATAATGTTCTAAGATATATTAATTAATAGATTATAATGTTTTAGGATATATTAATCTTGAACAAGTAGTATTCTAGGACTTATTAATATATTAATATATTAATATGTCCTAGAATACTACTTACCCTATTATAATCACATTATCTTATACCTATAATTACTATCACTCTTATTTCAAAAAAATATTATAATAAAAAATATTGTTTATAATTACATAGTCATGTGAAAAATTTAGCATAAAGAAAGAATGATAAAAAACTTTTTGTAATATTGCAAAGCTTTTTTTAATACATTTTTTATTAAATATATGTTGATCATACTAACTAATATTATTAGTTTTTAGTTAAATTAACTAAAAATTGTATAGTTTTTTCTTTTATTTTACATATACTTATAAATTTATAAATATTAAAGTATACAGTTAACTCTTGATATAGCGAACTCTTAATATAATGAATTTTTTAAACAAATATAATAAAATACTCTTATTATAGCAAATTGGTTAATCAAATCTCTTAAAATCTTCACTATAGTCTTATAGCAAAGTTAAAGACTAGGACATAAAATTCGTTATAATAGAGTTGAATGTACTTATTCTTAATCAGATATAGATTAATCTATAACTGTTATTCTTAAATATTATGTAAAGATGACAAGCTTCATTTAGAAAACAAATTTTTTTTAGCAGAAAATCAGAAATAAAATTATAAAAAAAAACTGAATGTAAAATTAAGGAGGAAATAAAAAAAGAAAATAATTGATAATAGTTGAAGAGTATAATAAAGAATGTAATAATTGAAGTAAATTATGCAGAAAAATTTTTAGTTTATGATAGTAATTCAACATTAGATAATGATAAGGGTAAGACAAATCTTTATGGTTAAATAGATTTTTGTGAAATAGGAAATTAGAAGAATGAAAAGTATTTAAATTTTTAAGAAAGTAAATATTAAAATTTAGATTAAAATAAGTTTAAAATATTTGAAACTTAAATAACAAATCTTATATCACTTTAATTCAGATTGTCTTCTTAATTCTACTCGAGAAGCTAAAAAATAAAATGTTTGAATTTAATTAAATTTTAATATAAATATTAAATAGAATACATTTTAATACTTACCAAGTTTTGTTCAAAATGAAATTTTGAATTGTTTTCATATTTTTTACTAATTTCCTTTTAAATTTCCTTTCATAAAAAATTCAATAACTAAAAATATTGATTATTTATAATTTATTTTATATAATTATATTATATTACAATTTTTAACAATTCCTTTAAACTTTGCTTTATATTACATTACTATAATATCTGTATTAAATTCTTCTTTTATCTTTTTTACAACTCTTTTCTAAAAATGTAACTTTGATCTTCCAAGGTTAAACTAATATTCTTCATTTTTGTTTCTCCTTACTTTGATTAATAATTAACTTCATTATCATTTCAATCAATTGTGTTTAATATTTTGATAAGTAAAAAATTTAAAAAATTGTTAAATTTAATTTTTTAACAATTAAAGAAAAAAGAAAAGTTATTTTATAAATTATATAAATTTATATTAACATATGTTAGAGATTTGAAACATTTTGTATGTAATAAGTAATTTTATTTAGTTAAAATTATGTAATAATTGCAAATTGCAATTGTAATTCTAATTTTACATATTATATATTATATATAATCTAATTTATAAAATTATCTAATAATTACAATTTCAATAAAATTATTAAATTCAAATTTTTCATATCAAAAGAAAATATAATTTTTAATGATAATATTTAAATAATTGCCTCTGATTCACCTTTGGTTTATCCTTAGTTTTACTACTAATTATTCTATATAAAAATTTTCTAGATAATTAATATTTTTTTTTTTAAATTTACATAATTTTTTAACTAAAATTTCATAAAAACTATTTAATTTTATTATTCTAATTTACATCAAAATCAATATCATTAAAATATCATTTAAGGTAAATAATACTAAATTATTAACTGTATAATATTATAATCAAAAAAAATCATTAATGATCTAAAAAATCTAGATTATAGATTAGAAATAATATTAAATTATTTAATCAACAAATTTTATATTGTAATTAAGAATAATATTAAATTTGTTTAATTAACAAATTTTATATTGTAATTTAGATTTCTTAGATTTTTGAAATTTAAATAATATGACTTGATTTTCTAATAAAAAATTAATGTTTTATTTTAAAATAAAATTGTATTATTATTTTAGAAATATATTACCTTTGAAGTTCATAAAAAATACATGCATTTCTTTTACTAAATTACAATATAAAGAATTTGTAATTATGCTAATAATAATTCTAATAAAACTCAAAATAATATAACTTTTTTTAAATATATAATGGACTTTAAATATGAACTGAATAATAGTATCTAAAATATTAAAAAAGAAAGATATCTTTTAGTAATTGAAGATAATAGTATTTATGTTACTTTTAAATATTTACATCAAATTAAAGTTTTATTAGTTAATAAGGCATTAAAATTTGGATTGGTTAGCTATTAGTAGTTGTATATTTATTTTAGATATGATTTTAAAAGAAAAAACTATTTTTTTACAAATAATTTGGGTATGCCTGAAAATACTTTAACTTTTTTAAATAGTTAAATAATACAATTTAAGAAAATAAATAGCCTTTTGTATTATAAATTATATGAAGTATTCTATTGAAAATATGGAATAAGTACTAGAAAAAAGGATCAAATCAAAATTTTTTCAAAAAAATTATTCTTAAGTAAAATTAAATCTGATTATCTTATCTGATCCAGAACTTTCATTATTTGAAAAAATAATTTTTTGATAATTTTGATTCTTTTTTCAATATTTACTCTTATATTATCTCAAGAATGAAAAAACTTTAGTAAATTTTACAATAATATAACTTAGATGATATCTATAATGCTGATTAAATTAATTTATTTTTTTTATAATAAAATTTTTGTATATAGACCCATTAATAGAACTAAAAAAGTAAGATTTCTTATATTCTTATTTTATTTTTATTTATATATATCATTAATATTAATTAATTAAATATTGTTACTTATTATTCTTGTGTTAATAATAATATGTTACTAAAAAATTTCTTTTATTTTTTACTAATAAGATAAAACTAAAGTAATAATAATGCTAGCATCAAATGCATCTAAAAATTACAAGTTAAAATTATTAATAATTGGTAGAATCTTAAAGCTACAAGTTTTTCATAACATTCAAACTTCTTGATTTTAATTATATATAAAGTAAATAAAAAAATATAGATGAAACATATTATTTTTAATGGATGGATTTGTGAATTAGATTGTGAACTTCATTTTTAAGGCTAATATGTAGTTTTAATTATTGATAATACTTTATCACATAAATTCATTACTTCTTCTAATAAAAATAAAAATAATAATAATTATAATTATGATGATGATAAAGATAATTATAAAGATAATTTTAATAATGATTTTACTAATAATAAATTCAGAGAATCTTTAAAAGATAATAAAATAAATAATTATAAACAAAAAGGTTATAGTTCATCAAATAGAAAAGATATTGAAACAAAAAATATAGCATTAAACTTACTAATATCTGAATTATATTTCTTCTGCTAAATATAACATTAAAACTTTAACTAATAGATGTCAAAATTATTCAAAATTTTAAGATATAGTATATTTGTTTACTAAAAATAAAAATAGTAACTATTGTAAATCTGAACAATAATTAAAGTTTTGATTAAATAAATATATTTATAATTATTAAATATAGATTAAAAATAAGCAATTATATATTCTACATTTAATTGAAAAATTTGATTAAAGTGCTAATATACGCAAGTAAGTATTTTTATTTTTTTTTGTGTTTGTTATTTTTATATAAAATTACTAATATTTACTTAATATAGAAATAAATTGAATATATTGATTATTATAAAAGTTTAGGAAAATGTAGAATAGCAAATCATATGCAATTGCTAGAATAAAACTGAAATTGTATTTAATTCTAATTCTGAATCAATACAATAAGAATTAGATATACTTATTAATGAAATTCCAGATATAATTCTAATAATTTTCATTAACAATCAAACTTCTTATTTATTAAAGAAATTTTACTGATAAACAAATCATAGATATGATATAAGATTATGATAAAAAAGTACTTAATATTGATAAAGAAAAACTAATTCTAAAAGTTTTACCAAAAAAAGTACTTGATGCAATCAAAAAAAAATAATTCTCTTTTATAAACAACTACATATTGATAATGGATTTAAAATAAATAATTTTAAAGTTTTTAAACATTATATTTTAGATTTGAAAATGTGTTATATTATATCTTTACAACAAAAGTCAATTAAAGATTATTTTTTTTCTAATTAAAACATTTTAATATTATATATATAATTTTTGATTTTAGTAATATATTTAATATACAGTGTGAGACAAAAAAAACCAGAATTTTTTAAATACACATTATGCAAAAACTAAACGACACTAACTAAATAAAATTTATATATA
>CAJVPQ010003680.1:0-10654 GCA_910591825.1 Funneliformis caledonium
ACGCCGAACGGCCGCGGTTGGTGTTCTTTCTTTCTGTTTTTTTGGGCATTTTTGCAAAAAGGGAGAAAGAGTTTTTTAAAATTATTTATAAAAATGGAAATACTATATAATACATACATTAATTTTCTATTTTTAGTATAACTTGTACATATGACTTTTAGTCTAAATTTTATACACTGCATTTAATTATATTTTTATATTTTTAAAATTAATAATTATTAATATATATTAATTTTTCAATTTTTAAAAATAATATATATATTATTATTTAAAAAATAAAATTTAATTTATTGGATTCATCTTATTAAGACTTATTAAATGATAGTATTTTATATTTTTAAGATTAATAAAAAGCAAGATATATGAATTTAAAATTTTAATTTTTTTTAATAATAATTTATCATTTATTATCTTTAATAAAAATCACTGGTTAATTACATTTTTTTTTAATTTTTACTTAAAAAACATCATAAAATTTATTAAAAGATAGAAAAAAGGCAATAATAAAAAATGTCTTATTATTCATTGTATTATTATAAAAGTATTAATTTTTTAAAAATATATTTTAAAATATTTAAAATAATTAAAAATGATTTTAATTTTATAAATAAAATTGTCTATAAATTTGTAAGCAAAACAATTAAAGGGATAATATTAATATATTTAATTAATATTAAATTAAATAGATTATTAATAATAGATAATATCATGATGTGTTTTTTTAAATTTTATTATTATATATATGCAATTTAATTTATTTATTTATTTTTTTTTTTTTTTGTTTTTTTTTTAATATTTTATTTAGTTTTAAATTTTTCAGTTTTATTTTCTTTTATATCATGAAAAATAAAACTTTAAATACTTTAAATTTATAAATTTATTTAATTAGTAGAATCCAATTAGTATTAAATACTAGAAACTCAAAATTATATTTTTTTAGTTATAAAAAAGCTATCTTTCTTATATAGTTAAGTATTATTATAATATAATACTAATAGTATAATTTATTAAAATGAATCCTTTTACTATATATAAAAATTATATATTGATTTTATAAATTTTAATAAAAATATAATTTTCCTTTATAATTAATATTTATATATGCTCAAATTTTAATAAACTTTTAAAAAGTTTTTCTAATTATTTTTAATAATGTTATAACATTATCTCTTAATAGTAAATATTAAAATTTTATTTTTATAGAAAAAAAAAAAACTAGCCATAAAATTAAAATTCAATCCGAAAAGTATTTAAAATAAATTTGAAATTTTAAAGTACCGTATTTTCCCGATTTTTAATCACCACCTTTTTAAATACTAAACTTCAGGTGATGCTACTTTTTTTTGTGCTTCGGATTTTTTTTCTTTGTGCTCCTTAAATGATGATTTTTGTATACTGAAAATTGAAAAATTGTAGATAAGATAGTGAATTAGCTGATGAATTTAAATTTTTATTAATTAATAAATTTTCTCAAATTTGAGTTGATGCTTATTTATGTTTTTCAAGTGTTGCTTAAAATCGGAAGAATACAATCCTTTTTACTATATTTATTTAATTATAATTTAAAATGGATTAAATTAACGATAAATTTCATTTTTAAACCAGTTTAACTTATGTGATATAAAGAAGGGTGAGTTTCTGTTTCCACCTAACATATCACTAATTATGGATTAGGATTAACTTTAATTTTTTTTTAAAAGAAGTATCAAAATAATGGACGGCAGCTGATCCTAAGACCGGGAGACTGGAACCGACCTTAAAGACCGGGTTTTAAAGACCGATAAATGGTCCGAAGGATTTTTAAATGATCATCCACGCGTTCTTGACGCGTCTAACTATAATAAGGTTTTTAAAAAAATTTACATCATTATTTGTAATACAACACTGAAAAATGATGAATACGATTTTTACAATTGGTTTCTTTAGAAATTTTTTTTTGAAAGATTCCCGAGCTTCGGTCTACGGTTCTAGTTAGTTTTACTCCTCAGACCGCCGAAGCGGACCGACTGAGCCGTAAAAATCTCTACAGCCGAAACTATTTAGGTTTTTGAAAATGGATTAGATAAAAAAAAAACATTTATTTACATCTTGTTCAAGGTTTGTGACAAAAAGATTTAAAAGAAATCTTATAAAAAGACAAGATCACGTGATAATTGACAGGATTCTACCCAATGCCGATGCTTCAAAAGTTCAGCACCACAGAAAAGAGAGTTGTAGTTATCCTGTTTTGAGTAGGTAGGTGTTGTTACATTCTCGAAAATTCTTTTTTGTTCAACGATGTCAAATTCAGCCACATTCCTTTTTTGGATAAAACATAATTTAACCATTTTACCTTACCATCTATTAGTATTAGTATTTTAAAGAAAGAAATTAATAATAATCTCTCTTTTTTTTTTTTTTTAATATAGTAATTACTACATCATGACATGAATTGTTCAGCAAATAATCCATGAATCCTCTCGCAATGTGATTCCTAGCAATCATCTGTCAGAAAATTTATTATTATAGTAATCCAATTATTATTAATAAAAATAAACAATTTATCCCAATTTCAATTTTTATTCTGAAGCTATAGTATAGTTGTGAAACTTGAAAAAAGGTTTGCCGCAATATTTGGCTCGCTTAATTTCTAAATTTTTTTCTAAAATAAATGGTGTACATTGAAGTGTGTATTTTGCAAGAAATCTCAAAGGAAGGTTTATTTATTTATGCATTTAAAAATTTCATGCATTATTTAAAATACAAAACTACATATAAAGTAAAGGTGTAGAAGATTAATTATTTCTATAAGATTAACCTATAATCGCCCTCCGATTCGCAATGGAATCGATACTGTTTATTTAATAATTAATTTATACAGTTTTAGAAACGATCTTCCTAACGGTAGCTAAGAAACTTGACGCGTGAATATATGATAATATATTTGTGATAACATAATGGCTTACTAAATTTTTATTAATTATCAAACAGTTTTTTTTTTTTTTTGACATTTTAAAATAAAAAGTTTCATTTACTTATAAATGCTGTTACTTACTGAATGCATATGTTATTAAATTGCTTTGTAGTTGAAATTTGTTGTTTAATTCTCTTCGCTCTAAAGATAAATGTTATACAAACAATTCATCCAATCAAATGTAGTTATCACAATGTGTATTGTATTAAGAAACCCCTCTCGAAATCCGAAACCCAGGCACAAATATCAGTGTTGTAATGAAAGATTTTGAAATCCGACTTTTTTGGACACGTATGCATAAGCATTGTATATATATAACAACTAACATCTCAAATGCCAAGGTAGTAATTAAAAAAAAAACCACATCGGATGAGACGGATTAAAAAATGATCTCTCGGATCACTCCAAGAGGAAAAGTTATACACTCGCTTCCTTTATTTAGATCAACTATCCTATTTATTATCAATCAGAATGAATGTCCATTGGTCTGCATAAAAAAAAAAAAGATAAAAGGTTTTGGTCATAGTCTTCGGATTCGGAGCTTGGTTACGGACTTTCGGATTCGACCTCCATGAAGGATGGCTTAGAGATTACACACAACAGTGACGTTTGTATTTACTTGAAATAGAGTTTCTCAAAAACTAATAACTTCTTGTAAAAATATTTATTATGACGACAACGAAACTACAGGAATGGCTTGAGGACGGTGGTGTTAAAGACCTCAATTGGTTACAACTAGAGGAATTCCCTGACACTGGTCGAGGTGTTAAAACGCTTCGACCCCTTAAACTCAACGATGTAATCCTTACAATACCAGGATCCTACCTCTGGACGGTAGATGCAGCATTTGATGACCCTATTCTTGGGCCTGCTATACGCTCTATAAAACAACCGTTGTCAGTGGAGGATACATTAGCAGTATTTCTTCTTTTTATTAAAACACGCGAAGAAGGTTACGAGGGAAGACGAGCACATGTAAATTTATTACCAAGCAGTTATACGACGAGTGTGTTCTTTAACGATTCGGAGCTAGAAGTCTGCTCTGGCTCGTCACTTTACCACCTTACCAAACAATTGAAGCAGCAAATTAAAGAAGATTACCTTCGGCTCGTCAATGACTTGTTTTCCAAGCATTCGGATCTTTTTCCATTGGAAAAGTTTACACTAGATGAGGTAAGTTTTTCTTTTTTACAAGATCAGATTTATTCATTTAATAGTGAAGTACTTTTTCTTTATGCTTGCTTGTATCTTATAGTATATGTGGACCATTTGTACAATCTGGAGTCGTGGTATGGATTTCCAGTTACCTGGCAAGCAATTTCGATGTATTGCTCCATTTGCCGACATGTTGAATCACTCACCCGAGGTTCAGCTTTGCCATATTTACGATCCCCAATTGAATAACCTACAGATATTTGCAGGAAAAGACTACGCGATTGGGGAACAAGTTACAATACTTCATTTACTATTATTTTATTTTTATTTTTTAATAATGTGCTTAATATATCTTAAAATCTTTCCCATTGTATCTTAATATCTATTGAATCTCACTTATTATTTTAAAGGTCTTTATTAATTATGGTTCTGTTCCAAATAACCGACTCCTCCGTCTCTACGGTTTCATCCTCCCTAATAACCCATATGACTCTTACGATCTTGTTCTTACTACTCACCCTTTGGCTCCATTGTATGCTCAAAAAGTTGCCATGCTTAAATCAGCAGATTTACAAGTCAATGAAACCTTCCCTCTCAAACTTACTGATCCCCTTCCATTGGATGTGCTTCGCTATTTACGGATTCAGCGCCTATCTTCCTCGGAAATATCCACAGCAGAGGCCAAGCGCGGTGCCAGTAATATAGTCAGTGCTCGTAATGAGGCTGAGATTTTAAATGCTTTGATTGATGCAATTGAGGGTCTTTTGGCCGGGTTTGGCACTCCTCTTGAGGAACTTGAAGCAAAGGTTGATTCTGGTGTATACCAAAAAGGCGATAACATATGGGCAGCAGCACTAGTCAGCGTTGGAGAACAGAGAATTTTGAAGTTGACATTGCAGAAAGCAAGAGAGTTGCTTGCGTTGGTTGTTTGTGCTCAATGTGGAAAGGCGAATGAGGATAATAAGCGTTGTGGGAGATGTCGAAAAGTGGTGTATTGTGGGACTGCTTGCCAGAAAAGCCATTATAAGGAACACAAAGTTATATGTAAGAAAGATGTCACCGAAGGACAACAACAGTAATGCTGATAGAGTCAAATAGAAAACGAGATCCTCATATTCAAATTATTCTAACGTAATCGGAAAGTCAAATTTAGAATATCTTTCAAGTTTTTTTTTTATTTATTTTAATAAAACTACACTTGTAAGATTATTTTACGTTTTAGATTTTTTTTTGATACGATAATTTTGTTCCATGTTGAATTTTAATTGCATGTATAATTTTATGAGGTTAATGTTCAATGTGGGACCTGGTAGTATTATCGTTAGCAATAAAAAAAAAATATATAATTTTTGTATTTTCGAACTTGTTCAACAAAAGAGCAAACACTGTTAGGGTTGGTACGCTTTGTAATTTATATTTATTTACTTTTTTATATTCCTTATTTTGTGAAATATTTAAGTTCATCTCGTAAGGTTCGGGGATAGAGATAGCATTGGGATAGGAAGGGAACCATTTTCTTTACATATATCTTATCGATATATCGATTTAGATTTGCAACATGGATTGGATTATAATGATCTACAAAAGAATGTTTTCGTTCTGTGAATTGGAACTTGAAATGCTGTGGACTTATTGATTATGTATCTAAAAGGGACAGCCGCGTAAGAACGAACCCTATCCATGCTCGCCGTTACCTGTGTATTTATAACGGTTTCTTTGGTATTGGCTCACGTAGACATTCATTATTACTTGAAGTGCGTGCAGGCCATCGATCGTTAGCAATGATAGCTGAACATCGAAAATCGATAATGACGAGCTGAGGAAGTAAACTGAGATATTTCAAGACTTCAAGACCATAGTAATGGGAGCAATAAGTCTGTGGACATGATGAGTGTCTCAACAAGTTCACCAACTTGGAGAAAACGATTGGGTTCAACACACGTATAGAATTATTTATATTTAATGTTGTTAGTAGATCATTCGCTTTTTAATTATAATAGTTAATTGGAATTGTTTGTAACTTATTTTCAAATCAGTTAAAACCAATCGAGCCGGATAATAATCAACGCGTTCAATGGTGACTAGTATAATATTTTGTTGATTGGGAGGTTGAAATATTTCATCAAAGATTCTATTCCAATAATCCACAACTTTCGAAGTTTGTAAGCATTCATATATAACAAAAGACGGTATTGTTACAAAATTAGTAGTGAAAAGGGTGATATAAGTAGGACTAGTAATGAGGGATGCACGTGAGCGTTAGGTTGATGAAGGTATGTAGGGTTTGATCTGCAAAGAATTTTCTATATTTAGTAATAAATCAATAGAAGCCCATTTAGTCACATCACTATTTAAATGGTATTCATGATATATTTTTAATAAAGAAAACGATGATTAGTTAGCAGTTTTATTATTATTCCCTGTTCGTTTCTGAACTTTTTGGTCGAACTAAAAAAAAAAAAAATTGGATCGTTTGAATGAAACGAACAAAGAAATTGGTTGAATGGTTAACATCAAAGCTTTAGTTACTGATTTATCGTTTACATACTTAGATTGGCTGATGGGTTTTGGATCAAAAAACACGAACAATCAGAAATGAAGCCGGTCTATTGTGACTTTATTGTATCCCAATGTACGAAAACCGTTTCTCATGCGTAATTGCAACGAGTTTATCATTTTGCGGTTCATGGTAGAAAATTACTTTATGTAAGATTGAATCTTGAATAATTTTTCTTAAGAATTCCAGTCCTTAACCCAGTTCGTGTAATTAAAATTCTTTTGAATGACCAAAAGAATGACCTTCACAGAGGATTTTAAAGACAACATGGTTTATCTTCGGCCGACTAAAGAATTATCAAAACATATATATAATAATCATACCTGGATGTGGTTTTGATGTATGGCTTGGGAATTTGATCTAATAAAGAAAATAAAGGTATCTTTTATTAATAACTCGCGTTGAATTATTTTCATGATCAATTAATGCGTCAAAATTCTTTCCGAGATTCATTGACACGAATCATATCATCTTCCTCATTCAATTTCAAAAGTCACATATGAATATTCGATTGTTTTTTTTTTTTTTTAAATAAGATTCATATATTTTCAATCATAATTTAAATAGTTGCTCATCAGTCCATTCAACTTCAAAAGGATACAATATCACCACTTGTTCTCTAGAATACGGTAGAGACTTACTTGCCTTGACAACGATTTCAACAAGTAATTATGTAGGCTTTAAAAATGGATCCAATGATTTGCGCAAGTCTGGAAGTCAAGTGGTATAGATCATGTAATGCCTATTGTCATGATATTCTATAGCTGAAAAGCTACTTAGCAAACTGAGCGCAGTGATACTTACATATTCTTTCTACCTTCAAAGGTTGGAAATATTTAATATCAGAGTCTATGACTTTTTTTAGCTTCTCTAATTAATCAAGTCCTTATGGCTCATTATTAAAATAATAATAATAATAATAATAATAACTTACCTCATATGAGGTAATATGATATGCCCTTCCAAAATGAAATCGCTTTTGGGGCTATCATTTCGCAAGTGTTAAATGGGAAGTGTACAAAGATCGAGCCATCTTAAAGCTGCCGGCAGTGATTCTAAAACCTTGTCACTAATTAATTCATCAATTGTGCTTGTAAGGGACCTTTCTCAATTCAATCTTATGTTAGTAGAAGTAGATGAAGGGATTGTTAGCCTGAGCGTGTTGTATGATATTTGGAGAGTATCAGTAAGGTACTGGGACCCTTATATTTAACTTGGTAATGACGATGTAATCTCTCTTGTATTAAGATCTTTAACGTACCTCACGTAAACATTTCTGGATCTTTGATCCCGAAAATCATTAGCGTCAATAATTTTGACTAGCATTTATTTGTTAGCTTTTCCAAAATGTTTTCAAACTTGAGACTTACAACATCTTCGTTTTATATGCTAATATACTACCCAACTCAACGATTTGTTTGCAATTAATAATAGTGAAAGAAATAAATAATAACTTTAATGTCAAACTTGCTATAATATTGAAAATTTATCACGAGAATTAGAAATTGTTATAATGCAGGCCGATTATTTTATTTATTACGAATAGGATATTTCAAAAAAAAAAAAAAAAAAATTATAATCAAATTAAATCAATTACAAAACAGTTGCAATAGAAGAAAGATCAACAAACAATAAACTATTTTTTTTTTCTTCTTCAAAAGTTAATTGATCATGTTTTCACAAAAAAAAATATCTCATAACAGACTATCGTGTATAATCAATGGCTTTAGCAGGTTTGTCGAATAAACCCAATGTTTTCGAACTCGGTATAACATGTAGGCAATCTCGTGTAACTGATGAAAATGGTTTTCAAGTAATTCCAAGAATAGCTGATCAGATCAGCCTTGCTAACTTTGCAATGTGTTTTTATCGTTAAAAAAAAATGGTTATTCTATTTTAAATTAACTAACTCTACCCGTCACTTATTCATACTCCTTATAATGTTGATGCTTACGAAAATTCTAATTTTTTTTACATGTTCGCATTGATCCAAATTTTGCTTTTGGACATCTAGAACATTCATCTTTTTTAGGGGGGATGTCAATATGTTTCTCAGATTAATATTAACTCATTTTTTATTTTTTATTTTTTATTCCTCCATCTGTTATTACAAAGGTCCTGATTTAGACTTGCAATAGTAATTCATTGAAAAATCAACAACAGCAGCCGTTTGAGAGCGTTTGGATACTATACCATTATCAATCTATAAATGGTTTTTTTTTAATCATCTAAGAATTTATAATATCAGGTTAAAATTTTACTTTGTATTAATTAGATAAAGGATTTTAACAATTCCAAATTTCCTTAAGCGTTAGTCGTTATGACATAAATAAGCGTATGCAAAATCTGTTAACCTTTATTGTAACGTTTTCTGTCATAAGCAATCAATTCGCCCACAATTTGGGGGTTTATTAAATATGGAAGAAACTTGACAAAGTTGTTCAGAAGAAAATATTTGAATTCTTTTTCAGAGAATTATTTAATTTTGAAAAATGAAATTTTTATTTGCCCCACATACTTTACTCGGGATTACTTCAAATAACAAGTACTATATAAAGAGAATTGCATCACTCTTATCGAAAGATCAATGATATAACCAATCGAGTATATTTCGGCTCCCACCAAAAAATGTACCGCATTAAAGTACCGGCCGGAAGTAAATTATGACGCGAGGCTCACGTACTTTGCTGCGCCTTACGTATTCTTTTGTATAAACAAATATATAATAAATTAATATAAAATCTAAACATACGAATTATTTATCAAAAAGTCTTTTATTTATTATTCTTTATAATAACTATTTTATTTAATATCTATCATATTATTTTTTTTTATCTTAATTGGGATATACTGCAACAAAACCAGACAAAGAAAACATTGGTATTACCAAGAATTTCAGGGATCGAATTTTAGTTATTATCACAATTAGTTTATAATGTCCCATTTGTTAAGTGTTTTATAGAACTATCCCTATATAAAATAGTTAATATGAAGTTAATTTACATTAGGTCTACCATGGAATCCAAAAATTGCAGCACTATTAGAAACATTTTGAAAAAAAAAAACAGGATGAAAAAATTGCTCCATATTTTTTAAAATAAATGATACTCAAACACTTAAAGCTTATTTAAGAAAAGAAAGGATTACCTATGAAATTTACCAAAAAAGAAAAATAATAAATGTTAGAAAAGAAAGCAGAATAAAGATGTGCTATTACATCAGTAAGTTTTTCAGTACATGGATTTTTAAATATTCCTAAAATTGCTTTAAAATCTTCTGAGATCCTTAGAATTTTTAAATCTTTAAAGGATCTTATTAATGGATTCTTAAGGTTCTCTAAATATTTTATCCTTAAGGTTTTTTTGATTTTCAAATTTTAGATTTTTAAATATAATTTATCAATATAGCATGATTTATCAATAATAAACTATTTATTTAAAATGTTCTATCAAAAAAAAATAAAAGCAAATTTATTTTTGTTAATTTATAAATAAACCAATTTAATTAAAAAATAATATTTATTCATTTTGATAATTAAACTGCTTAACTATATATACTAATCCTATAATAAATTTGAAGAGAATTATGTCATAAGAATTTATAAATTTTATATGATGTCAACATTGAAAATTTGCCCTAGAAAAATGATTTACAAAGTCATTGAATTTAATTTTATGTAGATCATATTAAGAAAGATCTTGATCGACGTATGCATTGGAAAATCAGGCTAATTTATTTAATTTGAAAGATTTACAAAATTCACCTAATTCACCTGTTTCTTCTGTTTCTTCTGTATTTTCTGTATAGCCTGTTTATTCTGTTTATTCTGTTTCATCTGTAATTTTTTTAATATCTGTAATTTATTTTATTTTTTTTTATTATTTTTATAATTTATATTATTTATATTATTTTATTACATTTAAGTATATTTTATTGAAATATATATCTATATTTAGTTAATTTATAGCGTAGCAAGTAATTAGCTGTAA
>CAJVPQ010003681.1:0-10649 GCA_910591825.1 Funneliformis caledonium
CTAAACAGTAATAAAGTCATGTGACATTAACGCTATAACGAATTATTTGGTATGTATAACGAATAATTCGTTATAGCGTTAACGAATTTTTTTATAACGAAGGCCTGATAAACTCGGACGCCAAATTCGTTATATCAAGGGTTTACTGTATAGCTAATGTGTCATTAACAATATAGCTCAGTTACTTATGAAACTTTACAAAATTATCTAATTCTTGACCGTGCAATATTTCTGTCCTCCTCAGTAGTTTTTACGAGAGTAGTTGAGAATTCCTTTTTTTTTTGTCCTTGTGAAAAAGAATTGAAGAGAAAAAAAAGAGCAAATTCATCTGTAAATAATACATGTAAGGAAAACTAAACAAGTAATGAAAATAAACTATATAATATAAGTTATGAAAATTGAATTATTCGATCCATATGACTACAAGTTAGTCATGTATTACTTTCATGACAATCGAGGTCATCTGAGTCGCAATACGATTTGCGAACAACACTAGTTTTATAAAAATTTAGAATTTACGAACGGCGCAGTAACTGTGGAAATTATATATATGTATTGCTAAAATATTATACATAGTTTTTAGATTGTTTATAATTGTTATTTATTATTATTTGTGATTTACGTTTAATTAATTATTTTTTTTATATTAGTTACTTTCGCTATATTATTATTATCTTATATACAAAAACCTCAAATTCCGACTTGACGAAAAAAATATGATAACGAGTTAATAAGTTTCTATCCTTACCCATTAACCTTTTGACTTGTTTCCATATCGACTTGACTGTAATAATCAACTACACAAAATAATCGTGTTAATAAAATTATTGCATAAATATTTCTTTGGACTAGATTTAAATCCTTGTTGGTTAATCTGGTTTCGGTTCAATTCCAGGCAGGTTAACACCGGCAAAATGATGGTAAATATTATATTATATGCATATACTTTTTAGGTTAGATCTGCTTGGACGGATTAGGAAAAAACTTGGCGGAAAATTAAAAATTTCTTCGAATAATAATATAATATAGAATAATGATCCTAACCTATTTAATTTAGAATTTAGATGATTAAAGAAATCAAGCATCATACCAACCCTTCTTGTAAATACATATCAAACCAACTAGGGTCAATGAGTGTACGCAAGAAGTACTATTCCAAAAATACATCATTAATCTTGAGGGCATTATTGAACCTTTATACGGAATTACAAGCTGAGAATATAAAATCGTAATACCATGACTCAATGTATAATCGAGTGGTAAATGATCCTATAGAGATGTAACATTAAGGGAGGGCAGGATAGCTTCATCCAGATGGGTTTAACATCCAGGAATCATCATCACTCTTTAGTCCTAAAAGAGAATCTCATTCCGTCTACGAACATGAACACATCCACCATCACCAATGGTGATGACCTTTCACAAGACAAGGCGAATTATGTGGTTATAAAACTTATTAATTTCTTTAATCTCTGTAGTTTTTCTTTTACACACAATTTCTTTTTGTTTTATTTTATTATATTCTTTTTTCAAAAATAATTGTTACAACATATCTAAATACAATGAAACATGCCTTTTAGTGATACAAATTATAATTTAGAATCTTCATTGCTGTCTTAGCCAAGTCTGTTAAAGACCCGTTGCCACCTGATCACCACGTTGAGGTGCAGCAATATTGATCAGGACCCTATAAAAGCAAAAAAGAAAACTATTATATTAGATAATTGAAGTTTAGAACAAACATTCTAGTATAATTAAATTATTCCGCAATCAAGTGTGTTGTCGGTCAAAGTTAAAAAAAATGAAAAGAAAAAATAAAAATAATAAAGCAAACAGGTCTAAAGAAATATTATATATCACTCTATAATTTCATTGAATACGAGACGAGATTAAGAATGTTATCCAGTAAAATTATAATCTCCGAAGTTATTTTATATCATAATTCCATTAATAATTGACACGCGTTAGTAAAATTAACATAATAGCAAACCAAATCCATGCAAATTCTTATATTAGAATATCTTCAAAGATCACTCCATAATTCCATTGTTTATTCCGCGATCAAGAGATTTGTCCAGTTAGTGAAGTTAACAAAAAATTCAACAAATAACACTAAACAATGTACTATACTATTATAAATCTTCAAAAACCACTCCATAATTTTGTTGTTTATTTCAGTTAAGCTAAACGCGTTAGTATAGTTGACATAAAAAAATCTAAAAATTAAAATAAAAATATGCAAACCCAATCCATGTATATATTTCTATAATAAAATATTAAATCTATAATCCATTGTTTAATGTATTATACTATCAATTATAAAACTTCAAAAATAACTTCCATTGTTTATTTCCGTGTTGTCCAGTCAAAATTAACGCATCTATCCAATTTATATATTTATATAATGTACTATACTATCTATTATAAAATCTTAAAAATATCACTCTATAATTCCATTGTTTTATTCCGCGACCAAGAGTGTTGTCCAGTCCAGTCAAAGTTAGACGTGTTAATAAAATTTTCATAATAAAAAAATCAAAAAAAACACTAAAAAAAGCAAACCCAATCCATATAAATTCTTATATATGTCTATTTTTAATATCTTCAAAAAACACACCAAAAACCAATGTTCATTCCGCGACCAGGAGTGTTGTCCAGTTGAGTTAAATGCGTTAGTAAAGTATTCATAATAAAAAAAAAACACTAAAAAAAATCTATAAATTCTTTTATGTCTATTTTAAAAATCTTCAGAAAACACACTCCAAAATTCCAATGTTCATTCCACGCCCAGAAGTGTTGTCCAGTAAAGTTAAACGCGTTAGTGAAATATTCATAATAAAAAAAAACACTAAAAAAAAATCAAACCCATCCACATAATTCTTATGTCTATTTTAAAAATCTTCAAAAACTCTCCAAAATTCCAATGTTCATTCCGCGCCCAGGAGTGTTGTCCACGCGTTAGTGAAGTATTCATAATAAAAAAACACTAAAAAATCAATCCCATCCATATTAATTCTTGTATAATTTTAAAAATCTTCAAAAAACACTCCAAAATTCCAATGTTCATTCCACGCCCAGAAGTGTTGTCCAGTAAAGTTAAACGCGTTAGTGAAATATTCATACTAAAAAAAAATCAAACCCATCCATATAAATTCTTATATATGTCTATTTTAAAAATCTTCAAAAAACACTCCAAAATTCCAATGTTCATTCCGCGACCAGGAGTGTTGTCCAGTCAAGTTAAATACGTTAGTGAAATCAACATAAAAAAAAAAATAAAAAAACGCTATAATAAGCGAACCCATTCCACAAACCCAATCCATTTGTATACAGTATATATATAATTTACTATACTTTCTATTATAAAATCTTAAAATAACTCCATAATTACATTGATTATTCCGCGACCCAGAGTGTTGTCCAGTCAAAGTTAAACGAGTTAGTAAAGTATTCATATAAAAAAAAGTCAAAATATACTAATAAAAAGGCAACCCAATCCATGTATAATGTACTGTACTATCTATTATAAAATTTTCAACATCACTCCATAATTTCATTGTTTAGTCCGCGACTTAGTTTGTAGTCTAGTCAGTCAAATTTAAACGTTGTTAGTAAGTTAATAAAATAAAATAAAAATATAAATATAAATAAACCGCTAAAAAAAGCAAACCCAATCCATGTAAATGTTTGTATAATGTATTAAACAATTTTTCTATTAGAATATCTTCAAAATTCACTACAAGATTCCATTGTTTAATCCGCGACGAAGAGTGTTGTCTAGTCAAAGTTAAACACGTTAGTAAACAAAAAAAAGAAAAATTCTCGTATTTCTTATGAATTTTTAACTTATTTTGAGAAGCACACACTTTGAGTATTTATGTATTATTCAAAAGAATGGATGGTTAACACGGTATTTTTGTTACCTCAGAAGTGAAAGTGAGAAAAAAAATATGTAAACTCGCTCGAGATGTGCTTATTTTATAAACAATTAGAAGATTTTTGATTGGTTGATCAATTGACTGTATTTTGTCGATCCTTCCCAAAATGAGAATAATTTCTCATCCAACAAAAAAAAAAAAAATGATTTGTTGAACTATCGACCACGAATTTGTTATTTGCAAGCAACTTTATTATAAAGTACTTTACTATCCAGATTGTTGAATACCTTTAAGTTATTTGATAAGAAAATAATTATTTTAAAACTGTATACACGACTTGGTTTAGAAAACATAATTTACCGCTTCTGTGCATATAAATTTTCATTCTATGTACTTCATATTACGGTTCAAAATATATTCATCATGCATGTAATTTCTCGCAATTCCTTGATGATGGTTTTACCGCAAGACCAATCAGTTTGTGATTCAACGTGTCAATTGTTTTCCTTTTATTTTATAAACTTCATTAATTTCTATTATCTCAACCTTCAATTCCATCTTTTACTCTGCTGTCATATTCTTTCAGAATTGGATCTTTAAATAATTTTCAGCTAGTTCTTTGAATTTACATACGTTTTGCATTGATCCTTGAGTAAAGGTGACTAATAATTTAAATTTTATACCCGGGATTATAACAGTAAAAAGAAATATTTATTTATTCAATGAATTGTCAAAAATTCAATGAGACATTAAAATGAATAGCACGGTAAAAATTAACCTTATACCATTAATAATTTAATAAAAAGAAATTTAGATAACGAAACGTTTCGTGGGTAACTATTATTATGTGACGTATGGCGTAAGTAACCATAAAAGTAAAGGATGAGAAAGAAGATAATAAATATATTTATTCAATTAGAGTTTAATTTTCTTTTTTTTTTGCAGTCATATAACCATCAAATTCCACGGAAACCTTTATAAAAAATAAAAAAAAAAATTAAAAAAGAAATTTATTCTAAAATTTTAAAAATTTGTTAATAAACGTAAGTACAATTACAACTTAATTTATCAAAATCCAAATGTCTCCAATTTAATTAATATGATTATGTCATGAAAATTTAATTCAAAACATGCTAGCTATCTGATATAGCTTCCATAATTATATCTTAGTTATTATCAGTTATTGTATTTATAGCAATTTCTTTTAAGTCCGGATTTTTACAATTAGTGTGGTTTTTGTTTTTCAAGAATGATTTCTTTTAAATTATTTGTTCATAAAAACTCCATATTCATAACAATGAAAAATATCTTCCGGCCTGTTTTTTTATGATCCCAGTAAGTATGTTATTCATCTTGATATTATCATTTATACAATTCCGATGATAAAAAAAATTGGTTACAAGACAGATAAGGGTATAAAGCACAAAATTAAAATTAAGTATCATTGTTGAGTTTAATAAACTCATAAGATATTATTTCAATATACTGTTAAATCTTCTCGTTGATTATTCCTTATGAATTTTATTAATCATCTGAATTATTTTGCACAATAAAAAAATTATTTAAAGGTGACACGTGTTGAATTTTCATCGTTTAGAATCAATTCTTCTTTTCTGTCATGGTTGATTTTGTTCCTTTATTGAGATCCATAGATAATTTCTCTATAATTGGTAATATATTCACACGCATTTACCATGCTCAAAAAATAAATAATTGTTATCTTCGAATAAAATTTTAAGAAATCACCCACTGAATCTTTTTAGAGATAAATTTTAAAAATAATAAAAATTCGATTCCAAACCTTCTGTTATATAATTTTTTATTTGAAATCAATGTCAATTTCCATCTTCAATGTCTCTTTTCCATTACGCACATAATCGTTTCGATCTATATATGTCAAATAACGATATTGCGCTATTAAAACTTTATTTTTCTCAAGGAACGACTAAGTCATCAAGTAAATTTACGGACAACCAAACTATTGATTCACCAATCAGTGAAAATATTGCAAAAATAATATTGGGAAGCTTTTGATAACCTACATGTAAGGCTTTATTAAGACATCAGATTATGGTTAAACAAACCTGTTTTATCATAACCAGTAATTATAATTCGGGACAGAACGAGAATCCTTTGACCGCTACGTTATACATTTGATTATAATGACAAAATTCGTTCTTAAGTATCGCAACAAAGCTAGAACGTCTGATTTTATAAAGTTCTACAATTTACAGTCAGAATCATAAGAGTATCCTAGAAGAACTGTTAGCAATTTTCATATCAATATTAACAAAGCAAATGATAAGAACGTGCTCTTCGAGGATTTAGTTTACTCAGCATTTCCGTATGTATGGACGCTATGTTTTGTCACATAAACAAAAATAACATAGTACCCCTCTCCTCAATCAATCGTCATATTGATTTATCCACTTACAAAATGAAGAAATTTTTGCTGGATTTTAAAGTGACAAGGTATTTTGATAAACACTTTGAACTAGATGGAATCAAAGTCAGTATCTGCCATGAACACCAAGCGTTGAAGATTAATTACATGCATAATCAATCGCTCAGTAGTACGGAATAGAAATGGCTGGAATGGAAACAATAAAAACAACAAAGAATCTAATGATATCATGCTAATGGCTTTGAGGAATTAGTTTTTTAACTTGATCTTTTTGGGACTTTTTACAATAATGCAAACGGTGACAGGAATATTTGCAAATAAAAGGTAATTTAAACAAATTTTCATTATTTATTATATTTCATTTATTTCATTATTATTTGTCATTAAACGGTATGGTATTATAATAGAATTTTGTCCTATGGAATAGACTTTTAATTCTACAAGTAAATTCTACAATTTCAACCTTTTTCGGAAGGCCTTTGAAAGATTTTGTTTATAGATTGGTTTCGATACAATCACAGTCGTAACACCGTTACCTGAGAACTATTTGTTCGTCATTATTAGTGGTTTCGAAAGACTATCAATTAATCCCAACACCCGATCTGCTTCGAATCGTAAAAAATAAAATAAAACTAAGAAAGACTCTCATAAAGGAAATTTCGAACGCTGTGTACTGAAGAAGCTAAAAAAAAAATTGACTCAACTTGCAAAGCAATAGGATATGAAGAGGGACCCCTAAATGATAGCAAGGGCACAGAATCTTTTTGGAAAAAAAAAAGAGTCGTGAAACGGCAGAACATTATAAGGAAAAAAGTTTTTTCATTATGGATCTGTTGTACCCCAAATGCGTTAATGTCCGAAATGCGCATTTGGGATATCCCAAATGCGAGGATCTTTTGGGATATTCGCTTGCCCCAAATGCGCATTTCGGATATCCCAAATGCACATTACGGACAATATCTCAAATGAACATTTCGGAATGTCCCAAATGCACATTTCGGATTTCTAAATACCAATATAAAGCTTGCTTGTTTACATTTTTATTTACAAATTAAATAAAAATAAAGATTTATAAATATAAATAATAAATATAAATAAAATATAAATTACTAGTCTTTCATTTAATATACTCAAATCATTAGTGGTCATTTAGGACAGTCCGAAATGAGTCTGAACTAGTCTTTTGGCATATCCTAAATGCTTATTTGTGATACATTTGGGACATTATCTGAAATGTGCATTTGGGACATTATCCGAAACGTGCATTTGGGATATTGTCCGAAATGCGCACTCGGGATATCCGAAATGCGCATTTGGGGCAAGTGAATATCCCAAATGCGCGTTTCGGACATCAACGCATTTGGGGTACAACAGGTCCAACCACAAACTTATATTATATGGTACCCCGTAATATCTCGTAATCAAATTTATTATAAGATATTACCTTGGTTTTTTCACATGATAATTAAAAAATATTAACCTATGTTTTAAGAAATTCTAATTTTTAGCAATAGATCTAAAAATAAAATAAGTAATCAACTGGAAGGGTAGGTAGGGTATAGTTAAAAAGGAAAATAATTTTAACATAAATTTATTTAATAAAGTTTATAAAATAAAATTTTGAGTTGATATTGAGTGTTACCTTCACCTCCGTTCGAAATTTCCTTCCGGTTCTTAGCCTAAGAGAAGGAACCGATCGAACTAAAATAAAAAAAGAAATGAAATAAAATATTAAATAAAATACATGCGTTTACTTTCAAATATTAAGGCCGCCATGACCATGAATCTAGTTATATTATTATAAATCGATGCTGTTCGTTGGATTTACATCCTAGTTCTTTTATTTGAAACCAAATAACATTTTCTTTTAAAAAAAAAAATGGATGTTAATATTCACAACAATGAAATCAAGTTCTGTTAGTATCTGAATTTAACAAATCAAATGGTTCGGATTAGTGCTCCGAAACGATCGAGTCGACCCGGATTGATTGACCCGACTCGAATTTTTTCTCGAGTCGGGACTATCATTTTTATGACACGAATCCTAATTCAAAAAAACCCACAGGTAAAAAAAAATATCATTTATTAAACATTAACTAATACTTTTTTTTTATAAAGCAACAAGAGTTTTAGTAGAACAAGTTTATTCTGGCGGAACCGAACTGATATCGACCAAAAAAAAATTTGGTGGAAAAAGATGTAAAAAAAAAAATTAGGATTGACACAAAAAAAAAAATAATAAATTTTATATACAGCATTTAATATGTAAAAACTATTCTGTAAAGCTTCTCACCGTTTTGCTTAACCTAATATGTAGAATTTTTATTGTTACTACTTTTTTGGAATTGGAATTTAACCAACAAATACAATTTACAGCTTTTTTTTGAAACGACACTCTGCGGGTGACTCAGGCGCAGCGATCGATGATTTTTATAAAATCTTGCGCCCCTTTCTTTTTCTTTAAATTCCCCTTCGAAATCGGACGGTTCTGTTAGAATAAATGCTTTCGTTGTTTTATTTTTTATTTTGTTACTCCTACTCCAATGTTTTATTAATTAAACTGTATATAAAAGGAAATTTTAAAAAATAAAATATGTAAATTACTTTGAATTATCTTAAAAAAAAAAAAAATAATTCTTTATTTTCAAGAATTTTTGCTGTTTATAAAAAAAAAATATTAAACATAATTAAATTTAAAAATGTAATAAAATAAATGTAATGACTTGTGGTAAGAATTTGAAAAATAAAACTGCCTTCGACGTTATTTTCTTGATTTTTATGCAGTGTCGAGGCGCAGGTAAGTATTTAAATTTTTTTTTCTATATATTAAACCACAGTCCATTAAGCAACCCTTGAGATTTCGAGTCGAGTCCAGGTTAAACAATAATCGGGTCGAGTCGAATTCGGGTTCTGTAACTATTAACGGGTTCGAGTTTGAGTATTCCTTAAACCCGACCCGCCGACCCTTACGGAGCACTAGTCGGATAATATTTACACTTATTGCAATAACCATTTCTAAGAAATTTTATTTGGAATTCTTCTTTGAATACGTTCGATAATTAAACTTTACTTTGTTAAAGTTAAGTGATAGTGATAGCTTGAATAGATACCGAATTAATTAAATAAACTATATAAATTTTTTTTTTTTTTTTTAGTCCATCGTTGTTCAAAGCTTTTGGAAGGACGCAAAATCCGAAAAATAAAAATTTACCATGCAAATTTAAGAGATTTAAATCTTTTAAAACAGGGTAATTAAAAAAGAAAAGAAAAGAAACTTTACCTATGCGAAAGATTGCCGATAAATAAAGCCTAAAAATTGACAAAAGAAAAAAAAACAAGATAAATAATCATATTATTAATGAAGTAAAAAAATATTAAAGTCTTATCAAATGTCTCTCCGAAAAAGATCATAAAAATTAGAATAATTAATTAATAATCATGATGTAAAAAAAAGGAAATATAAGAAAAAAACCTACCTATCATATACAGGAAAATTCAAACCATCTACCGTTGCAACCCGAAGTTAACAAAGGCGAAAAAAAACCTAAAAAATATTCGATTGCTGCGATATTTATTTCCTTGTATTAAATATTTAGAAGCTGATGATTTATTAATATTATGTATGATACTACAACCGAAATTGGAGAAAACCAAAGCGTGAAAATATTCCGTTGCACATGGACATTTTGTGATAATTTTTAATAATTTGCAGTCTTTTAACTTGAAGAAATAATGTTATTTTCTTTTTTATAATTGATGATCAGATGCCTCAAAAATTTATTGGCCGATGAACCTTCAAGAATTAATTGAATTTCTAATAAGAATTAAACGGATTAATACTTTTCTCTAAATCAATTAAATACGGCATTTCTTTTTTAAGAAAGTTTCATAGTTTATTAATTTTGATATTTAAGATTTGGTAAAATTATGTTTAGATATGTAACCATTTTTTTGTTCTGAAAGAAGTCGAAAAAATAAATTTATTTTTTAAAATGTAACTCTCTTAAATTAAGCTATAGTTGTATTCAGTTCTTTCGTAAGTAATATTGACGATAAATTTTTTAATAACGTCGGCGCTCTACACTTTGGCAATGTCAAAATATAAAACTGGTATTTATTATTTTGAGAGAATTATTACAATACTACTAGAATTCGGATAGTTTGAAATATTTGATTTAACATGATGGACAAAAGTTTAAAATAAGATAATCGACATTAACCTTATATATAGAAATGGATCACTTGTTTGCTTAATTAAAAAGGAAATGATATTCGAAGGCTGAAATTTATTTATATATACCGTTAAATATTTCACCAATTCTAAAAAAAAAATCGTAAAATGGTATTAAAACATAACTTAGAAAAAG
>CAJVPQ010003682.1:0-10649 GCA_910591825.1 Funneliformis caledonium
ATGATTATGATCAACCAATCATATTTATTGCAGAATATGTGCATGCATATTTTATGTGATTTTCTATAAAATATGTGACATATAACATATGTGAAAAAAATCTTAAAATATGCGCATATATTTGCATCACATATTCCTAACACTCTATTTCTAATAAAGTTTGTTTATTTGTCTTTATGAGAGAGCCAGTAAACTGTCTGTTACTGTTTTTTTGTTGAGTTCTTTTATTATTTTTTGAAGCGTAAGTAGTTTTTTTGATATAATTATTTGCTCTGATTTTTGGCATGATACCTGCAAGAAAGAGTTAATGTTGATCCTTTCTTTTTCTACTTGTTGCTGTAGAGAAACATTTGTAAGAATGATAGAATAAAATATATAGTTACATATAGAAATAAGAATATTTCATACTTTCTACTTCCGTATTCTTCCTTTTCCTCTTGAGCTTTAATGGTTGTAATAATAGTTAGAAAGCATATTCGATATTATTAATAAATGATGAAATATATATTATTGTTTCAACTGCAAATTTCTTATTTGAGAGGTAAAACGTTGGGAGATACTTATCAGTGAAGATGAGAACTGCAATAACGATATGAATATGTTTATATAGAAGTTCACCAGAAAAACAATCATTTATAAGCTTATCTGCTGGATTCATAAACTTGGCTTTAAGTTCTTCACGTCTTTATTTAATATCCTCCACAGTAAAAACATCTTTAACCTTGTTTTCATCATCGATATTGATTTCAACTTTCCAAAAGTTCATAACATCAGGATCATCAATAATAAATTTATATTTTTTCTTAGACAAGATATAACTTTTAAATTGTCCAACTTGTGCTTCACGAATAAGGACTTTAGTATCATCAAAGATAATATATTCAGAAACGGTAACCTGAAAGATTTTTTCAAAGGAAGTTTCACCTAGAAGTAAACAATTAAACGAAAATGACATTTTGGGGATAATTTTGCAAATGATAAATTGAGAATAGTTTAGAAGAAAAGGTTTCAAGAGAGTTTGAAAAATTTAAAAGAGTTTTAGGATATATATATACTTTTCTGAATACATCATAATTAATTATAAAATGATCTTTATAAACTCTTAATTAGTGATACGAAATATAATATAATGATATAAACATAGTATAAAAAAAGTTTATATAATGATATAAGCACAGTAAAAAAAAAGTTTATAAAGATATAAGCATAGTAAAAAAAAAGGTTATAAAATTAATTTATCGATAAGCGAAAAAAAATGATATATATGATTTTATCATTACTCAGATTGCATTCATAGTATTTATTAATTATTCAGTTATACAGTTGACTATCGCAATACAAAATTTGTATGACCATCCAAGCCATCATGTGAGCATGAACTCATTAAAAAGAAGCTGATCTGACGATGAAGTCCAAACGAGACATTTCGCAATTAAGATATTAATGAAATATATTTTTTCGATTGTGGTTGTGCATTTGCAAAGAAGCGACTCAGAGCTTGCAAAGCTAACCTATTTTTTATTCAGAAATTCAAGGACCTTATTAGGTGAGGAAACCTCTTTTTCAAAATGCTAATCTCTCTTTTGCTTGGAATAACTCTGATAGTTCGCACTTCCAAACTTTCTCTTCTTTCGTTGACATTCTACTATCATAAACTTTTGGTGAGTTTTACTAAAACCAATATTGTTAATTTATTTATGACTCTTCTATGCATAAACTTACGACCATTTTATTCTATCCAGAATATCAACGTTGAGACAAATGAAATCAGATTAGAGTTAATGTTGGGATATGTTAGTATAAAAATAGCTTAGATAGCTTAGATAAATGAAACACCGGCAGGCGTTAGTATAGAGACTCTATTTCACATTATAAAACAATGTCTTTTTTTACATCAATAAATCAATAATTCTGATCATGACATTTTGTCACAGTTTTTTTATCTATGCTAACGAACTTTTGAATTATTTTGTTTTACATAAAAAATATTATTGAACATGCAATCTATTGATTCATTGAGAGAATTAAATTCTAAGCTCTTAGCTAAGATTGCAGAGTTTAGGAAGGAGAATACTGAGATTCCCGAACTTAAAGAGAAGTTATTAAAGTTTGCTGAGGTTGTGGCTGAAAATGTGAAGTTGAGGCAGATTATTGAGGAGAATACAAAACGCAATGCTGAAAATGCTAAACTTAAGACTGAAGTAGCTAGACTAAGGCATAATATTGAGGAGATGAAACAATAAATACAAGTCATTACTGAAGTGCAATATGCTATTGAAGACACTTTTCCTGTGAAAGTGATACCAAAGATATCATCTGCTAATATACCTAGCAACTAGTGTGATAATGTCAATTCTTCACCTTCAAATGTGAGTGGGTAGAAGTTATTGAAGGATAAAGAGATGGATACTTTCTTAGAATTAAAATATAAGAAAAAAGTTAATGATGAGATTAAGTAATGCAATAAGGAGAAGAAACTTTTACACGAATCGGTTAATCAAAATGTTATTTCTAGTTTGTCATGTAATACAAAAATAATCACTAGCGGTCAATAGCAGAAAAATATTTCAAATATATCTTAGGAAAATCCCAAACATAATAATTTCACCAATAATTCTGAGCTTACAAAAAGTTATTCAGAAACTGTGACAAAATGTCATGATCAGAATAGTATTCTTGATGACCCTAATGATGATATACTTAAATCAGAAAATCAAATAGTAGAGGGTTTGGTGTAGGAGCTGACCTCTGAATTCAGCTTTGCATCTGGTAATGAATCTTTGAATGAAGGTGAAGTAAACATTTCTGAAATTAGTAAGCCTTGTATACAAGATATGATTCCAGGTTCCACACGAAGTTTATCAGAATTATTTGATAAAGCAATAAAATCAGGTCAGAAGCAAATTCTATGCTGGTTTTATTATTCTCTTTAATTTGAAAATAAGGTCAAAAACCTTACAGCGGATGGAAAGACTAAAGATAAAACAGCAAGATCAAAAATATATAAGGAAATGAAACCTTTTCTACTTAATATTACCAATGTGAATCTGTGTAAGAAAACTGAAAAAACCTGAAAAATCCTTAAGCTCTTTAGTGAAAGAGGTATAGGCATAAACAGAATCAAATATATTACATATAGCGCAAATACTATCTCAGGATTAAAAGATACTCAAATTCAATATATTATAAATCAGGTGACTTTAAAAACTGTGACAAAATGTCACGATCAGAGCACTTCGAGAAAATCAGAAAAAATCAGATAAATTACTAATGGTAATCAGACTAATGCATTTATCCTTTGAAAGCTGAAGTAAGTATATTAGCAAATGTATTATCTGGATCTCATTCTAATTCAACTTATGACTGAGCTTATTTTCGCAATAAGACATTAGATCAATATCTCAATTTATATAGAGAATTCAATAGTGAAAATTTTGATTATTATGGAATTATCAATGAGAAAATATGCCCATTATGCAAGTTAGAGTATGATGAGGAGGAAGTTTAGAAGGTAGATATAAAGCTGGATCTTACTTTATTAAATGTGAACTGCGTGAAATTGAGATAACTGCATAAGTCTGATTACTTTGACCAGATGCGCTCCCTATATTTACTCACACTTCATTGTGATATTTTTTTACAGAGCTAATTAATATTGACTATCACCTACTGTAATTTAAATTGATTTGCAATCATATAAAACAGCAACATGACCAAGTCTGATAAAGTATTAACTCTTGAATATCTGGATTGGCATGCCAAATTAAGTGGATTACCAAGCATTTTGACAGATAAGATTCATACCAATTTATACAAAAGATATAAAAAAGAAACTGGAAATGAACCATGGCAATCCGTAATAAGTATATCAGAAAAACCTCAAACCTCTGATTTCAAGCCTATCACCTTTGAAGTCAAATCTAATTCAGAGTTAATTATCAAATCTGTATTAGAACATTTCACATACTTGAAATTCTGAAATAGTTTCAGAGGGATTGATAATTATAATTTTGCATCACCTCAGCCGTAGAGCTCATCATGTCCTATTTGCAATAGAAAACATGGAAATTATGGATTACATGGCTCATGATACCATGAGAATGAGAATCAGTTCCCTTATAATCTTGAATTAGTGAAGTTGCTATCCTAAGATAAGTTGGAATATTGTCTTACCTGCAATACTTCAAGTAATAAACTCAAGTTTGCAATCGTAACCACATAATAGCATTGTTGCATTATGGCAAATAGCAGATTAATAGAAAAGATATTATTCCACAATATGAACAAAAATATGTATTTTTTTATTTACAATCAATAAAGCTAAAGCATATTAAACACAAAATATTTATATGTTAATATCTACTATAATACAATTTGAGGAGAGCTAATATTTCTCAATCAGTTTTTTATTTGTGGATTGATTACTTGCAGTATCATTTAAAAAATGTCACCATGTATCACGGGAACAAGTTATTACCACTATATAATTTATTCTTGAAACTTTCCACATATACTTAAACTTTTACATACATTAATAATAAAAAAGATCTTCTTGTTGATCCAGGGACACAATCCCAGTATCTATTATAATTTTAAGGAGTATCCGTTGATCTGATTTTCGTGATGAATCATAATAACATAATTTCCCCAAAGATTTATTCTAAAAATCGATCCTTAAATGCATTACAAATCTTATAAAAAGGTGAGGCTTTATTTAGTAAATCCTTTTATTCGCCTTGTGCAAGTAAAGCAAAAAAAATATCAAAACAAACATTCAAACTTACCACTATTAACATTAACAATATCAACAATCAATCAAACGAGTATATTTCACAAAGTAATAGCGAAGTTAGTTTGTTTGATTTCTCAGTTTGATTCTAGAAAATCACCATCACAATGCTAATTATTTTTTTCGGCTCTATAGATACTCAAAGATAAAGCAGATATATTACATTTTTTTGATATTCGCTGAGAAAATTGTGCATTGTCATGTGTTTAATCAGTATTAGTACAGTAGTCACCAGATTTTCATCACATGCTGAGATATAATGCGTTTAGCGTAGTATTATTTTAGTAATAAATACCTTTATTATAGTAACAAATTTCTTGAATATAAGGCTGAACTGAATGTTGTAAAAATGAAGTATAACGGTAAGTGTGAATCAGAAGCCTTAATTTGTTTTATTTCCTTTAACCCGTTGCTAATCTCAGAATTCTTCATACAGTTTCAAAATTATTTCATCTCTCTTGCAAGAAATAATCTATTATATGGTCTATGTGGGTGGGATAGATGAAAATTCCGTAGATATGTGTGAGAAAATTATTTTGAAAATCTAGTATAGAAAAGAATATAGGGATAAGAATCTTATAGTTAGAAATATTAGCAATAGAAACAAGTTAGCTTTAGATATTTTTGAGAGAAGAAATAACTTGATGCTGGAACTCACATTAAATAGCTTAGAATCTGCGTACTCCCTCTCTCTTTGATAGTATCATATATTTCTTTCACTTCATTAAAAAAGTTTTTGCAATACATCAAATAAATAAATGCGTTTTTATTCTTTTAACCATTTGCATGTACTTCAAAAAAATTTAATCAAGAAAAGCTGTAGACTAAGAGTCTAACTTGTATTAATGTCAAATTAAGAGCGTCCTTATTAGACTAAGAGTCCCAGCTTGCGAAACTAGGAGTTCATGATTGGAAACTAAGAGTCCCAGCTTGCACTGCTTGCTGTTCAGATATTAATATTGACATTATTATAAATTCTGCCAAAATTCTAGAATATCGTTAATGGAAAAAATTATTGAAGCTAATGCAGTGAAAAAAAAAGATACTATAATTCAATCTAAGCGAGTATGTAATTCATTTAATAATTCTCCTGCCTTTAGCACTTGACTTCATCGCTCTGGCTCAGCAAGCAGTTACCGAAGAGATAATAGGACTCATTACTGACTGAAATGCAGGATCATCAAAATATGTCCTATGCTCTAAAACTTTCATAATGATTTTATCAAGATCATTAGTAGCATTTTCATCGACCGCTTAACTTCGTCCGCTTTTTCCTCAGGAAAATATTCCTCTAGATCAAAAGTTCTATGATGATTTTTTTTCTGCCATTTCTGATCCTGATTTTTCGTGATGCTGGTGATTCTAAGTTCACAGGTATATCTTCACTAAAGCTGAAGCAACCAGAATTCCAAGACCTCAGACAGGAAGAGGTAAGTTTTTAGTTGAACCTGCTTAAATCAAATGAAGCTAATCGCCTTTACATTCATCACATTCATCATCAATTCCATCAACTGAATGATACTTACGGTATTTTAATCCTTGATATTTACTGAGAAATATGATTCTGAATCTGGTTCGACTAGGAGCATTCTGCTCCTGAATTTGAGTTGCGAGAAAGGCTTAAATAATCTTTATTTTGATAGGATGATTCAAATTGTGATTCGAAAATTACTGCAGAACCCTACCATAAGAGAAAAGTTCAAGGGATTTAAATCCTTCAAATGAAGTTTCATGTATGCAATGTCGTGATCTTCCATTCTGAGAAATGCAGAACCTAGGTGTAGTGGTGAGGTTAATAAAGGATAAGGGGTATCATTCAAGCGAAGTAAAAATAAGCATGGATACTTGTTCTTATAGAAATACTATATATTATCAGATAGTTCTGACATTTTTCAAGACAGGTGAAGTAAAATTATTTTCAAATTCCAGCTCCTGCATCATTTTCCATTCTTAAGATATAGTCATGTCACATGAAAATAAAAGAATTTTAACACTGCATATGATCTCTTAACCGGTAATGACTTATCCCTATATACTATATTCTGCTATGATCGCTCAAGAGCAATGTACTAATGCAAGTTATTTTTGAAAATTAGGATCGACAAATTATTGGATATTAAGATTTTTATGTTTTGCAACAATCATAGCTCTTAACTGCAGAAGGGTCTTAATTATAAAAATTGTGTGTATTGGAAGAGAACTGTTTCTAATAAGAAAAAAAATCAACCCAAATAGCTTTCGCATATTTACAATCGAAACAAAATTACATACTCTCAAAAACTCTAACAAACTCACTTGAACCAATTTCTCATCTATCTCCACAAAATGCTTTCAAACTCTGATATGTTTTTGATTGTACTCTTTAGCATCGTAATTATAATCTATGAAATACTAACCCAAGGTGTCATAATAATAGAGATACTCTAAGGTGTTTTTTCAGGGAATGCTATAATATATATAATTTTTGCGGTGGTGATTATATTTCTACGTAAATATTTATCTTTAGCTCTAGCAAAATCACAAGTTGCCAAACTTAAAAAATTAATATTGGCATTAAATAATGAAATATAAAAAATGAAAGGAGAGGCGAAATGGGATCGTATATCGTAAGGTAATAAATATTCTGCTCTCCCAGTTATCTTTTTGCATATATTTTCAAAGGTAAAAAGGTACTAACTTTTTTATTACCTATCATTAGGTTCGTCTCGATTCTCTTTCGGTGCATCTACCAGTCAATTTTCAGTATATTCTGATGAAGTCCAAACTTTATAGGTGGAATTCACAGCCCTATTTAATCAAAGAAGAAGAAGGGAGAGATGCTTCTACACACAATTATACAATGTAATTTCTCAAGAAATTCATCTAAGCTTCACAACTTTGGCGAGTTTCTACCACTATCAAAAAATTCTGAGGACTATTTCCTTAGATAAAATCCAAGAATGGGTTGAAAGAGAAGGGAGGAGAAATTCTAGTAATAGTGGTAGTAGTAGCAGTAATAATAGTGATAATGGTGGCAATTAGTGAAGCCAAAGAATAGGAGCAGTCATTATCTTTTGAGATAGGCTTTAGGTCTGACTACAAGTGTTCTAATATATCAGACTAATTGCCTAAAGCAACTATATAATATTTAGAACACGTTCTCCCATGCACTTCTGCGAAACTTTATTTTTATTATATCAAAAATACGAAAAATAATTTCTTTATTGTGATAAATTTTGCAAAATAATTTTAATAAAATATATTTAGAACTATAAGCATTTTTGCCTGCTATGCCTTATTTTTCTCGTTCATGGCGGATACTATAAGAATGTGAATATGCTTATCAAACATAGAAGGATCTTTAGCAAAATAATCGCTAATCTTATTCTCTGATTTTATATCCTTATATGTTTTTATCTCACAATCGATTGCGCGTAGAGAAAAAAAAGCATTTCTAAATTTCTCATCTAAGTGATATTTTTGGATTTCAGATTCTAATGCGGTAACTGGTGTATCCTTTTCAATACTAATACCAATTACTTGACATCGATCATATCTGAAAAATGTGCCAGTAGGAATAACAAGAAAAGCAACACAGATTAATTTGCTCATTTTCTATTACTGAAAAAATTTGTAGATAGGAATATTAAGATATCAGTCTGCAATAGGAACTTTTATATATAGAATAAATCAGAGTTGGGATATTGAGAAAATACATCCTAATATGTATTGTTTTTCAGGTATCTGTCACGTTTTAATATTATACGAACTTTTGATTACAAGTGTTACACGATCTTTGTTTTTTAGTACATTTCAGAGGATTGTTTTTTTTCAGGTGAAATAATACAGCCATATTGGATCATCTAGTATTATGAATTTTTGGCTTGACATATGCTATTTTTTTGGCATATCGTACAAATATGATTATTATATATAATTCTGCGTAGTTCGATCAACATGTATCGGCTAAATTAGATCTAAACTCAGCTAAATTGCCTGCATATCAGACCTAACGTATATGTTAAAACTATTCTTTGATTAGTCAATCATCTCGTATAAATACGTCATGCGAAGTGTCTCTGGCTAATCCCTGTTAATCACGAAAGATCTACAAACTGATTTATTAAGGTAGATACTTGAAATATAATTAATCTTAATCACCCCCTTAACGTAATTTATAAAAATGTATTTCGTGCTTTACAAGTAATATTGATATTTATTGATTTTTATTAATCACACTTACAGTCAAGTAAATGTTTATTTGTTACTATCTATAAAAATTACTCTTGATCCGGCTCATTATAATTAATAAAAATATTAATCATTTCAGCGCTTTGAGAAAATGAGGGAGTCACAGGTCTAGAATTAGAAGAAGGTAGTCTTGATAGAGGGGGTGTCGTTAGATACAATCTATTAGGAGAAGGAATTGCTTGAGGAATTTTTGAAGTAGTTCTAGATTCTAAGGCAGTTGGGGATGATGATATTGGTCTTGGGATTCTTGATGGTTGTCTTCTATTCAGCATGTTAGATGATGTTGTTCCTATATTAGCTATATTAGGATGTTGTATTCTTAGAAACAATAAGCATTTTAGGGTATATCTTTTCATATACATGACTGGAAGAAGAATATCACAAAATAAATACTGGGTTCTTTTCGCGTAAAGAACTCTTTGTAATAATGTTCTCCAATAAACTTCTCTTCTTCTTTTTAACTCTCGCCTTAACACCTGCCATAGCTTTTTTATAGGCCTTAGTTGTCTATATATACTAAATATATCAGATTAGAATCGGGTTAAATATATAACAAGGGTGTATATTACTTACATAGTAGGCTTGAGTAAGAGTTGCGAGAAGGTTGTGAGGAAATGCTATGAACTGACTAGGAACTAGAGAGATCTCATGTGATACAAAATTTATAATTTAGTCATATATAGTGATCAGATCTAATTTAGCTAAATTATACCAATATTTCACCTTGAACAAGGCATAATCGAATAAAGAATTTACTAGCATGTAATCTCACAAATTGGTTAATCGCTAATCAGTAAATCTGTATAAATTTGAATGATGATATTATCTAGTATAAGTTGCTAAAGAATTACTAGAATTCGCTAAAACACTATAAATCGTTAAATATGTCAGAAACCTATATTAATAGACCAAGGCCCAATAAATGTATTTATATTATCTTAGACAATATTTTTAATAAATCTGTACCTAAACCCACTAATCTTCATCCTGGTTATAAAATGAAGTATATTAAAAATTATTATGCATATATCGGCTATAACACTCCTTTTGATTTTGAAAAGGCACTTGAGACAGAAAAAAAATTTGATAATTTATCTATAATTAGATCGCATGAAACTTCACAACAATGGGCTGATTGCACTGGTCAAAATTAAAAAAATCAGAAATGCGAAAAATCAGCTTAAATTCAGCCTAAATTTGGCAAATTATCAAAAATTTGGTCTAGCCGATTGGCATACACTAGAAATCGGCCAAAAATTAGCTAAAATTCGACCTATCTTATTTATAGCCGATTGGCATATGTCAAAAATTTGACTTATCTTATTTATAGCCGATTGACGTCTGATTTACATCCAATTAATATACATCAAAAATCGGCTAAAATTCAATCCATCTTATTTATAGCCGATTGGTATATTTATTGCCGTTTGGCATACGTCAAAAATTGGCTAAAATTTGACTTATCTAATTTATAACCGATTGACGTCTGATTTACATCTGATTGATATACATCAAAAATCGGCTAAAATATTTTAAAATAAAATAAAATTCGAAAGGAAATATAACTGATATTTAGGATTAACAGCTAAATAATGCTAAAAACATTCAATTTATTTTTACAAATGATATT
>CAJVPQ010003683.1:0-10643 GCA_910591825.1 Funneliformis caledonium
CATCAATAAAGACGACCTGACCCTTCAACTTAAATAAATTTGTGTTTATTTCTTTCATAGTTTACAACTTAAACTCCTGTTAGCAAATAAGCTTTATTATCCTAACGACGTAGTGTTTAGGCTTAACACTAGTGGAAAACATTTATATTAATATATGCAACATCTATTACCTGGGACCTTTTAAAAGAATCTGATCAGAGAATACTGGCAAACTTTATCTGCGCCTGTAATATTTTGGTATATAGAATAATATCAAAAACAAATCTTATAGAAGCTCATCAACGATTGGTATCGATGGTTAAAGAAATTGAAAAAAATTACGGTTCAAAAAATATCTCCCAATCTGCATTTGTGTATGCATTTATGCGAATGCTCATTGGATTATGACCCCTTATATGTATTTTGATGCTACTCAATAGAACAAATGAATGGCTTGTTAGGTAATTTGATTATTTCTAGAATACTGATGAATCTGTACAGAAATTTACTAATAATATTTAAACACATTTTAGGATCGTTTCATAATAGTCAAAGAAAAATTGAACAAGAACTGTTAAAAATTATACAAACCAATACCATTCTGGATAAATTAACATCACATGCCGATCAAAATCGACACCTTCGGGAGAGTCTTGAAATATTAAAGTCTAATGATTCAGTTATGAGTCTTTTCATATATACTGATGAAGACTACCAGACGTTTCGCTTGTTATCAGCAAATATAAAAGAAGGTGTAGCTTTTGGTACTGAGCTATTCCTGGGTTCTTTTTTAGGTCCATCAAAAAAGATGTATCTTTACAACAAGACATTTTGCTTCTATTGGCAGATTTTTATCATAACACATACGATAAAATTTTGTCATACTATCACACCTTCATAACGCTTCAGATGAATCTATTCCTGTCCTTTCAAAAGTCAATCAGTTTAGCTGATTAAAAATCAGAACAGAGATATTTGGATCAACATTGTCTTCTCAGCATGCAAAATCCACCAAGATTGTGACACGTTTTATTTTAAATGATAATACTTCTGATACATATCCTGGCCAAATCCAATTCTTCTTCGAACACACCATTTGGCTACTGAAAGGCCCTAAAATACATTATCTAGCTTTCGTAAGATAGTATAGGCCAGCTGAAAACCACAAAATAAGATTTCACTGTAAAATATATAAAGATGATAATAAAACATGTAATATCGAGTTGTGAAAACTGGAATTTTATAAAATGGAAAGGGATTGTATTATTCCCATATATAATATTTTGTATCGATTTGTTTCAGGAAAGTTCGAAGTGGGACAAAAAAATCTGAAAAAATATATGTCAATTATTCCAATAAATAGAAAATTTCACATTTAATGATTATTTTTTTTTTCATAAGAAAGAATCGAAAGAATATCTTCATTGTTATTTATTGTGTTACATTTTATAGTGTTACATTTTATTGTGTTACATATTGTTACATTTTGACGGCTGTGATTATTCACATGAGTTGATTATAAGATAATTGAGTTACAAATTGCGTTACATTTTCGTAAATCATTATGAGAAACTTTATTAATATATAGTTGTTCACGCAAATATAGGTTACCCGATAGAACTATGAATCATAAACTATTAAGACCTATCAGGTGATCCGATAAAATCATAAGATTTAACTGATTTCTTTTGCAAATATCGGGTTCTAAAGTTAAATATCATATGATAGTAACTATATCGATACTTACCTGATATGGCTATATCAAGTTTCGGCAAATATCAATTCCTAATTTATCCTGATATTTGTCTGAAACTTGATAACCTGATATTTATTCATTCAACCTGTGTTGACTATGTTAAAAGTTTGTAAACTGTTGGAAGATTACTGCTCAATTAAAAGAATAAACTACTCGAACACCCTGTCTAACAGTTATAGTTCACAAGAATTACACGTTAATATTTGGTAACGACGATAGGACCATCTTTTCCTAATTAGCGTAGTAATAACCCATGTGAAATACTCCATGAACAGCTTTAGAGAATTAATTAAGTATCAACGAAACTATTCAGCTATACATAATAGATCAGAGCGTAACTTTAGGAAAACTACTAGTGATACCTTAACCAACGATCCATCTTGCATTGCTTGTAACCTACCCCTAAGGAGATTCCTCAATCTTTTCTCAATTTCTTTGATTGGATACAAAAAGTCTTAGGAGCACTATTATATACTAGCAAAGTTTAGAAGTCTTTTAAACTGCAGTCTCTGTGGAAACTACTGGTGTATAAGAATTATATTATAAGCAGACATTTAGAATATTGAGATATAAACAAGTACCGATACCAACCTTTGAGTGAGCCATTGAATATTGTATTCAGGCTCAAACTGAAACTGAATCATTTCAGAAGAAATACCAAGGCGATTTACTTAATCACTTTGATATATCTTTCTTAACTATAAATCATAACTCTTCTCCATCCAAAATGACTAAATCCCAAATAACTCATAGAAATAGTACTGTGTCTGAATCAGCAAAGGAAGATCTACCCCTTCAAGGAGGTTATCCACCTGATAAGACTATCATTGCAAATACTACTCCAAGCGGAAGGAACACCGATAAATGAACCTTAAGTTTTAACAACTCTACTTTTAGCTCTCGTAGAGGAATTGAAAAACTACCTAAGCTGATCTATATAAGATCCTCTGATGAGAAAGACGCAACTTCAGACAAAAAGAATATTAGCTTCTCATGTTCCTCTAGGCCAAAAACTGATCATTCATAAGACCAATCCAAGGATAAAAGGTCAAAGGGCAGGAGAACTAGCAAACAGAAGAGCCGCTATTCTGCATCTTACTATGATAGTCCTTCATCTTCTTCTAGTTCTGACTCGAGTGATCATAATTCTGATGATAATGAGAAGAAGGACCCATTTGATGAAAATAGCACAAATGATTAAGATGAACGAAACTTCTTCAGGATAATGAAAGGATTGCAAACTGTCTTTAAAACTGTTAGATTTAGAAGACAATAGGAAGCAAAATTTGTGAACTTACCAACTTTTAAAGAAGGAGACCAGGACCCTCGAGATTGGTTAGAACGATATAATAATACTGGAGATATGAATGGGATTTCTGATAGATGGCGCCTCACCTTAGTTCCATCATTCTTAAAAGGATCAGCTCTTACTAAGTATAATAAAACAAAGAATGAAAACGACTTGCAATATTAGGATAATTCAACTGACTGACAACATAAATATCGCTTCTTTATCTACCACTTTTTGAAACATTACTATATGACTCATTGGAGAATGCAATAGCGTTCAGCATTTAGACGATGTAAACAACGACTTAGACAGTCAATTGAGGATTATGCTGCTGATGTTGAATTATTATACCTTAAATTAGATCCTGATTATAACACGTCAGAAGATGAGAAAATTGAGCAATTCTTACAAGAGCTTCATCTAGAATTTCATACTGCTATTGCTGTCGCTGCACCCTGTGATTTAGAAGAAGCAATTGATCGAGCATGAGCTATTGAAGCAGTATTATCTAAGGATAGTACACTTTCTGGATATTCGTTAAGCAAGGCATATCTAAATCAAAAGGATAACGATGCTGTTGAGAATTCTACTACTACTCCTGACATTCAACAACTTATTGACTGTAATAATTATAAGTTGCTAAAAGAATTTAAGCAATTGTTAACTACTTCGAATACTACGCCAAGTACTCAAAATATTGGCTTATACCCAGCCAATACAAATAATAACTGGAGAAACAATAATAGTAATAATAACAATAGTAATCGAAACAACCAAAGTTGTTATAATTGTGAATGACTTGGACAAATTGCTAGAGATTGTAGGCAAAGAAATAATCTAGGAAATCAAAATAATAGTGAAAATAATTGATAAAATTTGAATAATAGGTCTAATACTAGAATTACTTATCATAGTTGTTACCAAAAAGAACATATTTCCAGGAATTGCAATAATCCACCCAGGGGACCTTGCCCACACTGCAATCAATTTAGACATTAGAGATATGTATGCCCGACTAGGAATGTAAATAACCCTGTTAGAAATACTGGAGGAAGTATTAATACACCAACTGGTTTTAATACGAGACAATGTACTGCATTATCACAAACTATACCGATATATAGCACAGGTTTTACTCCACTATCATAAACCTCCATGACCTTTTCTCTTTTAAATCCACTGCCAGCAAACACCCAGAGTTCGTTTGTTTCTTCATCCCAGTCTTTAAACTATTGACGGTACCTCAGGAGGGTAAGCATACCAATATAAATATAAATCCCTCAGAATTACCAAGAGCTGTAGAAGTAGTTTATTGTAATGCTATTGTGAATAATAAACCAATATATTTAATTTTAGACTCAGGATCAGCTGAAAATGTAATGTCTAAATCTTTTCTACAACAATTAAGATGAAAAATCGAATCAGCTTCTACTATCACAATGATCAATATACAAGGAGGACGATCATGACCTTTAAGACAAGTTACTAATATTTCCTTATAAATAAATAGTATAGAAGTTCCTATTAACGTTAATATAATCGAATCCACTGACTATTATATAGCGGCAGGAAATGATTGACTTACTAAATGTCGAGAATGACTTTATTGGGACTGTCAAAAGTTTACATTTATTTGGAATAATAAAGAATATCAGATACCTATGACTTGTTAGGAGAAATCACAGTTCGACCATTTTCAACAATCTGTCAACATTGTTAAAAATTCTTTTGATGAAGAGTATGAAAATGAGGAATTGATAGCTCAACGACACTATATGATATTGGAGGATCACAATGACTCCATCCCTTTAGCTGAAAGTAGTCCAAAACAAACTTTGATAGATGGACAAAAATATTCTCCCCAGTACTTTGAAAGTTTAAATCAAAAATTTAACGTTCAGCCACCCAAAGATGTTAAATGAAAATATTATTGGCAAGGACCAGGAAATCGATGTTGGTACCATAATAGATTAGATAAAATGGAAGACAACTGCCAGCTATGTAAGAAAGAATGGGATCACTGGCAATTGTTACAAAATATTCCAGATGAGCCACTATCTTGCAAAATGACCTATAAACATTTTAATGGAGCTCAACAATAACAAATCACTCAGTTTCTACATAAAAATAGTGATGCATTCACTGTGGATTTATCACAATTAGGACATATAATGATCGAGACCTACCATATACCAGTAGAAAATCTGATGCCTATATGATAGCGTGCATATAGAGTAGCTCCTTTAGAACAAGAATTTATCAAGGATGAAGTTAGTAAGATATTGAAATATAACTTGATACAGCCCTCTGAAAGTCCTTGGGCTTTACCTGTTATTCTCGTTCGAAAGAAAAATGGGAAACTTCGGTTTTGCATTTATTATAGGAAACTTAATAGTGTTACTCAACGAGATGAGCATCCCTTACCATGCATTGATGAGTTATTAGACATGTTCAGAAAGGCTAAGTATTTTTCAACCTTAGATTTAGCTAGTAGATATTGGCAGGTTGCCATGGATCCAAATGACCAAGCTAAAACAGCTTTCATAATTAGTCAAGGACTTTATGAATTTAAAGTAATGCCATTTGGATTAACCAATGTACTGGTAACTTTCCAACGTCTAATGAATAAGATTTTTAGAGAAGAGATTGGACAATTCATAGCTGTATATCTTGACGATATCATCATTTTTTCAGACACCTTTGATACACATTTACGACATTTACAGCTCATTTTTAAATGATTGAAGGATGTTGGACTTAAACTTGGAAAAGATAAATGCGAATTTGCTAAATTGGAATTAGCATTTCTAAGACATATTGTGAGTGGACAAGGAATCTCACCAGACCCCTCTAAAATAGATAAAATCAAGAATTTTCCAATCCCAACGAATATTACTGAATTGCAAGGATTAGCATCGTATTATAGGAGATTTATTTAAGATTTCTTGATATCAGCTGCACCTTTGCATCTATTATTACGAAAAGATATACCTTATATTTGGACAGAATTACAACAAAAGGCTTTTGAGCATTTAAAAACATGTCTAATAACTGCACCAATCCTAATTTATCCTAATTTTAAACGCAAGTTTTTACTCTTTACCAATGGCTCATACATAGGCCTTAGCGTAGTATTGACACAATTAGATAATAATAATAAGGAACGTGTTATAGCTTATGCTAGTCAAAGTATAAGTCATGCTGAATGGAATTATGCTCCAACTGAATTGGAATATCTTGCCGCTGTATAGGAAATGGAACATTTTCGACCATATTTGTTACATCAACAATTTGAACTAGTTACTGACCACGCAGCCTTATAATGGCTTTTTAATAAACCTGATCCTTCTCGTAAATTTATGAAATGGATTATTCGTATTATAGAATTCCCATATCAAATTCGATATAAAAAGGGAAAATTGCATTCAAATGCTGACGCATTGTCCTGACTTCCCACACAATAACCCATCACAATCATAACAAAATCTGAGAGTGAAAGCCTAAGTGTTAGCAGTGTGACTAACAGCTCTACAACATGGAACCCAAAATCTACCACCAATTATACCAATACCTTACTCAACTCACATACTCCCAAATCTCACCCCTTCACAATAACACGCAATTCAAAATAAGCACAACATTATTTCATACAAAATCAACAACTTTATAAACGTAATCATAAACATTCAACTCAACCACTACTTGTAATCAAAGTTAATGAAGTTAAAAGCATTCTATATAACATTCACAATGAACCTTTAGGAGAACATTTAGCACGAAACATTACTTACAACAAAATTGCCTCTTGATATTACTGGTCTAGTATGTACAAAACGATTGATAATTAGATATGAACATATAATGTATGCCAACAACAAGGAAGGCCAAAACCCAAAGAATCATTGCATCCTATATCTGTTGGACAACTATTCGACCGTATTGGAATAGATTACGTGGGACTACTTTCACGTATAATAAAAGGAAATAGGTATATTATTGTAGCAACTGAATATTTGACAAAATGAATTGAAGCTAGTGCCACACCAGATTGCACTGCCCAGACTACTGCACAGTTTATTTACAATGAAATCATATGTCGATATGGAACGCTAAAAGAAATATTAACTGATTGAGCAACATCATTTCAAAATGAATTAGTCATTGCTTTGTTACATATAGTAGGGACTAAATATAGATTATCTTCACTGTATCACCCTCAGACCAATGGCCTTACTAAATGCTTTAATAGAACTTTGTATACCATTTTAGCCAAATACGCTGAGCAACATCATGGAGAATAGGATCCTTATTTGACATCCGTATTATTCGCATACTGAACTGCTCAGCAAGGAACAACTAAATTTGAACCATTTGAGTTATTATATAGATGAAAAGCAGTTTTACCTGTAGATTTACAATTATGATGACCTTCACCTATCATGAACTTATCAAATGTCATAGAAAAACATCAACAGATAATCTCATCACAATTGCAACAACGACAATTAGATGCACAACAAAATATTATGTAATGACAACAAAAGCAACAAGAACGTTACAATAAGGATTAACCTAGAATTTCTTATCAAATTGGAGATAAAGTTTTATTATTTAATATCATACAGTCACACATTTACAGAGACAAATTTAAGAATAGATTCGATAGACCTTTCTACATTCACGATATTGTGAGACCCGAAACTTATAAACTTCATACAATAGATGGATGAGTTAGAAAGAATCCTATACATGCTGATCTTTTGAAACCATATCTGGAACGAACTAAATTGAAACCTCAGGTTATTATTGAATAATGATCGACATTAAGATATTATAAAAGAGACCTATGTCATCGATACATATTCAAACAAGTAAAATGGAACTTACGAATTTTGAAATAGTTTTAAAAAAACTTCAAATTCCTACAACTATTCTTGAAGAAGAAATTCGACCAATGGAACCTCCATATCAAACTGACGCATCCTTAGCTCAAAAAGTGCAGTCTGCTTACCAAACTTTCCTTCATTCTACCTGTATGAGAAACTGTATTTTATCTCTTATTAATGCTTTTTATTTAGATCAACTTATTAATGATATGATTATTTCACCAGCTCAACAAACGGTACAAATGGTAACAATAACTAAACATTATTACTAAACTGCTATTCGAGTTTATCATCTCTTTGAAAACGTAAGAATCCAACAAATCTTTAATACTCGATGTTTGACCTGACCATGATTCGACGATTGAAGTCCAGTGAATATCAAACTCTTGTACTGGAAACCTTCGATATTTCTGCAGGAGCAGAAATCTTAAGCATAGAGTAATGTGAAAGGGTAATTGTGACGCAGCTTATGTGATGCAAAAGATTAACTGATTTGACATAAGTGATATATGTGATATGTCAAACATATGTGGCATAACTGACATATTAGACATAGTTGATATATTAGATATAATTGTTATATTCGACATAGTTGATATATTAGACATAGTTGACATAGTAGACATGTTAGATATATTTTTATATGTAATTTATTTTATATAAATAGATAGCTTTTTAGTTTATGTAAAAAGAGAAAGATAGATAAGAATTCGATAAGTTAGTTTTAGTAGTTTTAGAGGTAACTGGCCTACCGCGTTACATTTTAGTTTTAGTAATTCATTTCATTTCTTTTCTTATTTTATTTTCTTATTTCTTTTCTTTTACTTCTATTATTTTACTTGTGAATAAACACATTATTTTATAATTACAAATCATTGGCAATCTGTTGAATTACTCGATGTAATAGTATAAATACTTTTGATAAATTGATTATATTAAAAGTTTGTAAACTGTTAGAAGATTACTACTTAATTAAAAGAATAAACCGCTTGAACACCCTGTCTAACAGTTGTAGTTCGCAAGAATTACACGTTAACAGTATTACAAAACTTTATATTGCGCAAAAAATTAGTTACCATTTACCATATTGATAATATAAAATTATCACGTGATTTTCTATACCTTTAAATATTTTTAGATTTCATTTAATTCGTAAAATTAAGATTATCATCAGTATTTAAAAGATCTGAAGAATTACATAGATTCTCTATATTTTTAGAATTTGTAGAATTTTCAGTATTTTCAGAATTCTAAATTAGAAGATCATTATACTGCATCATCTACGTGACTTCATTATGATTGGTCAATTGCTCTATTAATATCATAATAAAATTTTTATAAAAATTATATAATTTTATATTTTAATTATAACTTGAACTTATAGCTATTATAATATAATCTATAAAAAAAGCTTAGTTATTACTAACTAAATTAAAAATATTACTTTCTATTAAAATATTTTTTTTAAAGTGTTTAACTTTAAAGTTACTATATAAGCTTATATTAATATATTTTAAAATATTACAAAATTTATTAGTAGCCTTTTAAGATTTAACCTATTATAATTAAGGATTTGCATGTTTATATCAATTATAGGATAATATTTATCATCTAGTATATAATTATTTATTACAGAATTATCTTAACCTATTAGACTTAATTATTAGAATTAGATAGAAAGTTCATTTTAGCTATAATGATTAATATCAATATTTTTATTTCATTATACATATAGAATTTAATCCTCTATTAAAATCTAATAGAATTAAATGGAAGGCAATTGTAAAAAGAAAATTTTATTTTTTAGTCAAATTTTTTTATTAGTTCACTTTGCTAATTATAATCATATGAACAAACTAGCTTAATAACTAAAATTACTTAAAATTTATAAAATTTTCCCTTTTTTATTAACTGTCCCAAATTTTTATATAGATAAATAAAATCATTAAGAAATTGAATCTGATCTCTAATTCTAATATTAATATAATTTGATTTTGTATTGTAGTATATAATATAGTCTATTATTATTAAAATACTTTATATCTTTTAATTATTAACTAATCACTTTTTTATAAAGTAAGAGTATTTACTATTTGAAAATATGAAACAGTATCTATTATAAACTTATTAGCAAAAGTTAAATTTCTATTAATTTCTAATTTCATTTATATTCACTTATTTTTTAACCTTAGTATTTAAGCATAATTAATATTGATCAATAAATTGATCAATTAATTACTAATATATAGACATATTAATATATAGGTATTTTATAGTAAAAAGGGAGAAAACTACCAAAAAATTTTTTTTACTTCTAAGCTAAATATTATTTTTTTAGTAAAAAAATTCAGATTTAACATTAATTTAAACAAAATTTTTTTGGTAGTTTTCTCTCTTTTTACTACAAAATGTTCATATATACTCATGTATTTAATCATAATAAAATTTTTATAAAAATTATACAGTTTTATATCTTAACTGAGATTTGAATCTATAGTTATATAATGCAATTAGAGCTTTGAACAGGTCAGTTCAGGTCAGGTTAATCAAGTTACCTGAACTGAGAGGACTAGGTCAGGTCAAACAAAAATCCAACCTGATTTAAATTTTTATTTGACCTGACCTGACCTGACCTAATCTAACCTCATTTAATCAAATTATTTAATAAACAATATATTATATTTAATTCAATTTAAAACTCTAATTTATTTTGTTATTTTTCTTTTGCTTT